>JAUOBV010245158.1:0-19427 GCA_032360425.1 Rubia occidens
TTATGGAGAAGTTATAGCCTGAATTGCCATTTTGCAGTACGTTTCCAAATTCAGAAGATGAATAGGAATGTTAAGTTCATTTGCAAGTTCGAACCCTAGTTTAATAGCAATGATCTCAGCAGTTAAAGGTGATTTACAAGCCTTTAGCTTAGTCTTTGCGTATGTCAATGATCCTGAGTCATTCCTAACTATGGCAGCCAATCCACTCAACTATGAGTCATTCCTCCATGAACCATCAAAGTTATCTTACATTAATCGGCTTATCCCATTTTATCAATGTTAACTTCCTCCGATTGTTACTGAAAAAGGGAACAAATCCAGATTGAATCCAATACTGATGATTCAATCTTAGATGCTTTATTGGAAAAGCTGTCAGAGAATCCTTATCAATTCTCTAACTTCTTTCCAAGTCCCAGCTGTCGAGATATGTATGTCCTCGTTTAGCTTTCTATTCCGAGCTAGCCACAGCACCCAACATACAAAGATTGGTAAAATTCTAATTAGGATATCATTTGTGAGATCCAAATTACTTTTAGAATTGTAGTATGCTAATCTTTCCCAGATATCTCTAAAAACCATGCTCTGCAACATCAAAAATTGATGCAATTTATCCCACACAAGTATTGCAACATGAAGTGCCATCTTGTTATTTCCAGATGGTCCTTTTCTTTTATATGGAGCAAACACAAAAACAGTGAATGAAGTAAAGGAAAACTATGAGAAGATGTAGAGACACTACTAGCCTAACAATGAATGAGAAAAAAAATCAAAAGTTTATTTCTCAAAAATGGAGGAAGCGGAAAAAATCATACTAGAATCAGTCTTGAATATGGTCAACTGCGAGTTCTAATGAATTACTTAGGTCTACTCTTATCAACAGTAAAATGGAGCAAAGAAGATTGTGAAACAATTATAGAGAAAATTAGAGGCAGAATACGAGGTTGGAAAACAAGGCACATGCCCTATGTTGGGAAACTACAATAAAAAATTGTGTTTTGATGAGTCTGTCAGGTTACTAGGAAAACATTCTAAGCATACCGGAGAGTGTGCATAAAAGGATAGCACATATTTGTACTTGTTATCTCTAGGGTATGGATGAAGAGAGAAGAGGCTTCTCTGCAGCAGCGTGGGGATCGTTATGTAACAACAAGAAAAATGGTGGGATAGGGATAAGGGACTCTAAACTCTAGAACCAGGCAGCACTTTGCAGACACTTATCAGATGTGATCCAAAAGGAATACATCTTATGGGTGAAATAGGTCCAGGCATACTACCTTAAAGTCAAGGAAATGCAAGACTGCTAGTACTCTTATACACACAGTTAATGGACTTGGAAGATACTCCCTCCGTCCCAAGATTATTGGCCTATAGTATATTTTTTCACGGTTTTCAATGATCATGTTTGACCATCAATATCTCTAGCCACATACAACAATTTCACATAAAAAATTAATATTTAAAAAATAAACGTTAAGATGAATTTAACAAAATCTCACATGATATTTTTATTATAAATATATAAATTGATATTAAGGGTCAAAGTTTACAAATTTTGACTTTGAAAAAGCAAATAGGCCAATAATCATGGGATGGAGGGAGTATGAGAAAGTCTTATGAAATGCGTAATTTTCATAGTTTATGGACAGTTCACAGCGGTTTTTTATCTTAAATGTTGTAATTTTTAAAATAAAATTTAAATTTTTTATTTTAAAAGTTAAAACAAGTAATAATATGTATTTGAATTTGAAAATATAAAAAATATAATATAAAAAATTTCAAAATTTAGTATGTAATTTAACAAATGCAGTGTATAAGGTAAATTAAAAATAAGCGATATGTTTATAATTTTATGGACAGACCGTCTGTCAAGAGACCCACTCATTTTATATGGGCCCCTTTAACCATAATTATTTTTATGACATGTTAATTTGACCATTAAGATAAGTTTTATTGTATACAATAATGGACATCATACATCTTTGAATTTTCCATAACGTGTAGTTTCTAAAAAATTAAATTCTACAGTCCATTATGAACGGGAACTAAAGTTATCGGTGGTAAAAAATGTTTTGAAAAAAAAAATGTAAGAAAAAAGGAACTAAATTAAGCCATATTTCATCTAATTCAAATGAATTGAACTAAATTTAACATAGTGAAAAAAGTAAGAATATATTAAAATTAATCCAAACAACATCAAGTTGAAAGTTTACAGAGGTGAACCCGAAGTGAATCTATTATGCTTTAAAGCAGACATATAGCAGCCACTACGAAGAGAAACCAAACTAGGTTTGAAAACCAACATTCGATGGTCACGACTGGGGCAATCAACCTTAAACACTCTGGCCTTCTGCCCTTGTTCTCCTTCTTCCTCCGCAGTACGCGAAGTGATCAGTTCCCCGGTCGATTTTAACTCCAAGAGGTTGGTACCGTGAACCCAACATGGACCAACCTTTGCTACATGAATCTCTTCCATGCCGAATGAAAATTTCTTAATCCATGAATCCGTGTTTCCATATTTCGACATCACGTATACTTCAGTTCTTTTCTCCATCTCATTAATTAAGCATACAGCAACAGAATTATCCAACACGCCTAGCTGAGTATAGCCTGGATTTTCTATACGAGGGAAATCGACGAGGTCAAATGTCTCAGTCTGGAAGTCGAATGTAACGATCTTTCGAACATAGTATTTTTGTTCCAGCGAAACAATGACCCAGTGACAACACCCATTCAAATACACCGAGTCAGAGGAGAGGAAGCCGCGAATATAATCAGATTCAGGTTCCACATCAAGTCTACTCCAACAGTCTGTACTCAGTTTGTAAATATCAACCCTGCTGTTTTCAACGATGTTAATTACCTTGTAATCGTTTCTGCACGTATCCAAACCAAAACCTAGATAGACATCGTAAGGCATGGCATGGGGAGGAAGTTTTCGGTACTCGCGAGTGATCGGATTGTACAAGCTAACTTGGTTGTCGATTCGATTGCCATAGGAACGTTCTAGAAAACAAACGAGTCCGTTACATGATCCAAGCAACCTAATATATGAAGCATCGGGAAAACCTACGCGACCGAAGGTGTAGGAACTATGGGTTCGTATTTGGAACAGGTTGTGCACTTGATCTTCTGCGTGGAATACCATGAATGGATCCTCGTTTTCGATGCTACAATTATCAGTGTGGTTGACAAGCTCATCACCGAATCCAGGATCTCTGGTCGTCAAATCACACCATGATTTACAGACGCATCTCAATCTCACCGCGGATTTCGAAGATCGTAGCTTCGATAGGATCTCCCTCACCAGCTCGTCCGGCAAACTCATCGTCGACAATTGTATGTAATGTTGGATAGAACACAGTAGGTTAAATCCTAATTCAGAGTAGTCCTGATTTGGCAACCTCTTTTTAATACGGAAATTGATAGAGTAATTTCCGTAAATGATTCTGTATTCATAAACTGAATATATAGAGAGATTATAATAGAAGTAAAATAAGGAAAATACTCTAATCTTGAAAGAAGGAAGGCTAAGAGAATTGTGGAATAATGATCTGATCTATGTTGCACCAAGTTAGGGACGGGTTCCTAAATGGGTACGGGGACGGGGACGGAACACGGAATTTTTAAAAAAAAATTATGGATACCGGGTACAGAAAGGATACGGCTAAAATATAACAATAAAATATTAATTAATAGAATATCTTGATTGATGATCCTGATTGATCTTGATTGCTACTATACATATATAGAATAGTCTAGGTTTGATGTGATTATTTTTTCATAATTAATTTTCATAAATACCCAAACTGATTCAAAAAATACAAAACCATCAAACATAGCATAATTATAATCCAACATAGCATGATTATAATCAAACATATACTCCGATAGTTCAGGGCATAATTACCAGTACAATATAACAAAGTTGGAGAGTAGGGAGTATGCAACAGTATAGCATCAGTACCACTGCATCATATTATCAGGGTTGGAGAGTAGTTTAGGGCATATTCCTAGGCTAATTAAAATTTTGGCTAACTAAATCTAAGGCCTAGTTCTATTTCCGTCCACGGTTTAGTAAGTTGGTAATGATATTTTTGGAAAAACATAAGGCTGGGAACGTTGCTTTCCCTTATTTCCCGTCCCCGGTATAAGTCTGCTCATCTTCAAAATGGTCAGCTGCTTCCGGCAAGTTGGGGACGTTTGAAGGAGGTCCCCACCGCGTCCTCGTCCAAGTCCCAGTACCTGAAACATCTCGACACTGGTTCAGCAGTGTATGGGCCGTCCCCATGCAACATAGGATCTGATCGTATATTGACAAGTGAATGGGCCATATATACCCAAAATGTACAAGAGGAAAATAAGGTTAAACATAACCTATTACAATACAAACTCTATTACTCCTACTCAAGTTGGAGCATGAAGATCGAGTATGTCCAACTTGGAGCTAAGGTGAAGAAAAGCAATCCGTCCTAGTGCCTCGGTAAACATGTCTGCCGGTTGTTCTGAAGTGGAAATATGATGAGTGGAAAAGACATGAGATCACAAACCAGATGACAATCGATTTCAATATGTTTGGTTCTTTCATGGAAAACCAGATTCGCTGAAATGTGCAAAGCAGCCTGACTATCACTGAATAAACGAACCAGAGTAGAATTAGGAACACCTAGATATCGGAGAAGAGACCGCAACCATATGACCTCGCATCATGCATTCTTCATGGCTCTGTACTCGGCCTCTGCTGAAGAGCTCGAAACTGTGTGCTGCTTCTTGGTCTTCAGGGAAATTGGTGATACGCCCAAGGTGAAAAAATAGTCAGTGATGGAACGATGATTGATTGGACAGGTATCCCAATCTGATTCACAGTAGGCAGTCAAAACTAAGATACTATCTCGAGAAAGAAACAAACCTTAGCCAGGACTACCTTTAACATAGTGGAAAACCCTCAAAGCTGCAGACCAATTATCAACCTTCGGCTGCTGCATGAAATGAGTGAGAGAGAGAACTGCAAAAATGAGCTCAGGCCTAGTGATTGTAAGATAAACTAACTTGCCGATAAGATGACGATACTGCTCAGGATGCTTGTAATCGGGACCGGCCACCTTAGCAAGCATCTGTGTTGGATCCATTGGGAAAACGAATGGCTTGCAACCAAGTAGACCAGCCTCATTCACGACCTCTAGTGCATATTTGCGGTTGGGAGACAAATATGCCAGAGGGATATCTCGCCACTTCTAGGCCTAAGAAATACTTAAGAATGTCGAAGTCCTTCATATAAAAAACATGATGACAGATATTGCTTAAATTTATAAATAGCAGAAGAGCTATCTCCAACAATAATTAAGTCGTCAACATAAAACCAAGACATGAATAGTATGATCAGAAAGGGTAAGACTGAACAAAGAATAGTCTGCATAGCTCTGTCTAAATTCATACTTGCGAAGAGCATGTGCGAGCTTAAAAAACCAAATGCGCGGAGCCTGTCTAAGACCATAGAGAGACTTGTGCAGGCGACATACCTTACTAGAGAGTGTTTTCGAGTAGCCCGAAGGTGGAGTCATATAAACGAGCTCGTTCAAATTTCCATGCAGAAAGTCGTTATGAATATCCATTGGGTGCAGTTCCCAATCTCGTACAGCACCAACAGAAAGAAACGTATTAACTGTGACCATCTTGGCAACAAGAGCAAACATCTCGTTGAGGTCAATACCTTTAACCTGATGATTCCCTACACAACAATATGAGCCTTATAGTGTTTAATATCACCATTAGATTTGTACTTGATGTGATACACCCACTTGCAATCCATTTTGCTCGAGCACCTTAAGTTCTGCGCGCATAGCCTCATGCCAACAAGCCTACTGTACGACCTCCGAGAAGTGAACTGGTTCATGGCCTGAGGTGACTGCTACCAAGAAATGAGCATGAGCTGGAGAAAAATTTGCTGATGATACAAAACTAGTGATCGAAAATGGAGTGTAAGAGACAGTGTAATGAGAATCATCATGAAGCATAGAGTTGCAAACATAACCCTTGAGTAAAATACTAGGTTGACGAGGATGTGAGCTGCGCCAAACACCTACTAGGCCCTCTTCAGTTGAAGAAATAGTCTCAACAATGGGGCTGAGTTGCGCCGATGTATGGACGCCGGTGGAACCAAGCTCAGTCGCAGAGGACGCCGACGCTGACTGCACGGTCGGGAATGAGCTGCCATGGTCCAGAAAGGTGCTCCCTGTTTCCGTGGAGGAAAAAGGTGGTGCAGAGCTCCCCCTGAGCACAAAAGGTGCAGTATCCACGTCATCAAAGATAGCCAGATAAGGTAGTATCTGTGTCAAAGGTGGCGACTGGGAGGTGGATGGAATCAAAATGAATTTGTTCTTCGAAAAATACATCCCTAGAGAAGAACTATTCAAATTCAAGATCATATAGATACCAACCTTGCTTGCCACTAGGATATCCCGTGAATACACATTTGCGATTGCGAGCAATGAACTTGTCTGTAGACCGAGGAAGAGTAGAGGCAAAACAGAGACAGCCAAAAACACAAATTTCTTAGTATTTTGGATCTTTTTTTTAAAAGCAAATGGAATGGTGTCTGATTCTGAAGAACCGGGGTAGGAGTTCGGTTGATCAGAAAATAAGCAGTAAGGATACATTCACCCCAGAACTTGATTGGAAGAGCAGCTTGAAATCGCAAAGCACGCACCACATTGAAGAGATGACGATGTTTGCGCTCCACTCTATCATTCTGCTGAGGGGTGTAGGCGCAAGAAGTCTCATGAACAATACCATGTGTAGCAAAATAATCCTTAAGACCAAAAAACTCTGTACCATTATCTGATCTAAACCGACAAACTGATGTCTGAAACTGTTACAGTAAGTGTGCAGAAATTCATAACCAACCTCGGAACCTCAGACTTAGACTTAATTAAATTAACCCAGGTTGCGCAAGAGTAATCATCAACAATCTTTAAAAAATATATAACACCACATGAAGCAGGAATTCTGTACGGACCCCAAATATCACAATGAACAAACTCAAATAAGTTTGTGGCTTCATTAGAACTCAATGGAAAAATAGCTCTAGTTTGTTTCGAATGAAAACAAATGTCACAAGGAGTAGTACTTCTTACAGAATCACAAGAAACATGTAAAGATGCTGAAACTGAAAATGAAGGAAGCTAGCCTTTTATGTCACAACTCAACTGTAGTCATCTTCTCGGACTTAAGCACGTGACACGCCTGGGTGGCCACTGAGAAATTCCGCAACCAGTAAACACCACGACGCTGCTCACCCACACCAATCACTGTCTTCGTATATAGCTTTCCTGAAGTACACATAATTTATCTGTTAAGAAAGCGAAACACCGGGAATCTAGAAGCAACCTAGCAAAGAAGAGAATGTTGCATTCCAAAGTCGATAAATATAGAACATGATCAATTCTTGAAAACTAAGAGAAGACCAGAGAGCCTTCCTGAACAACTATAACAACACGATTGTGGAAACTTAATTAGAACATGAGCAATAGAAAAAATATCACGAAGAAAACCAAGATTACCCGTCATATGAAAAGAGGCACTAATGTCTATCCATAATGAATGCTTACCACCAGAAGGAGTGTTCATGGAGTTGTACATTTGAAAGACAGCTTTCCATTGATCATGGCTAAGGATCTAACCGCGAGCTGCAGACTCCTGGATAGAAGTGACGTCAGATGCCCAAAAGAGGGGTTGCTGGACCGAGAGTGCGACGCCACGACCGCGACTAGCACCGGAGCTGGCAAAAATGACCGGACGATGAACAAAGCCTTCCTATTACATCATGAATCTTCCAGCAGTGAGAGACGTCATGGCCAGGGTTACCACAGTGAGTGCACAAGTGATGCGGATCGAGCGATAGACGAACAAGCGTTGACATTTTTGGAGCGAGTTAAAAGGCGCAACAAGGTTCACCGTTAAACTCAAGTTCGAGCAGCTTTTCTTGGGTTGTAAGGCGTGCATGGCTATGGGAAATATTTAGCATATTTTGTTTTCCTTTTTGCATGGGATTTGTTTCCCTTTGCATGGCGTTTTCCATGCATATTTTTGAAAAAATTCAGCATGGTTTGTTTCCTTTTTTTGGCATAGGATTTGTTTCCTTTTTGTGCATGAGTTTCCTTTTTGTAGTTTTGGGCCTTTGGCCTTTTGCCTTAGGGTTTGTAGGCAGAACCATTTAAAAGCTTTGTATGTTGGATTTGTGCGCATCTTTGATGAAATAAACATTGATGTTTTTCTTGTCCATGTTCTTGTTCTTGAAGAGCTTGAATTTGATGCCCAAATTTGGTATTCAAGTGTCTTGAATCAACAGGTTTCAGAAGGATTTTCTATTGGATTCGTGCGCGACTTAACAATTGGGATCGAATCTTTTCTACGAAACTTCCGCCTACATCAGTTGTTATTAGAGACGAAATCGATCTTGAATCATGGCGCCACAAAATCCTCAAAGCCAACAACGTGTGGATGAGATTCTTGAGCGCGACAATAACAACCAGTTCAAGGAATGGGTTGTACGGGTTCTACATGAGCATACAAAACAGATGATAAAGCAGATAACCTAGAGAGTTTCCACCCTTTTGGGCGAACGAGAACTAGAATGTAGGCCCCGCGTATCCAACGCAGACCTTAACGGTTTTGTGGCGGATAAATCCACCTTCGACGAGACCTCGCGTATCCAACGCAGGCCTTAACGGTTCTATGAAGGCAAAGATCGACGGTGGGAATCTGGAATTAAAACTGATATTCCAGAATTCCATAGAGGTCTTCAAGCAGAAGAGTTTCTTGATTAGCTTGCAACGGTTGAGGAGATTCTGGAATTTTGAGGAGTTCCTGATGAAAGGAGGGTCGCAATAATCGCCACGAGATTTTGGGGCCGTGCAAGGGCATGGTGGCAACAGCTGAACTCACCCGGAGTCGAATGGGCAAGCCGAAGATAAACTCTTGGGAGAAGATGAAGAAACACCTCCGTGTAGCATTTCTCCCATATAACTATCAAAGGTTAATATATCAACGCTTGCAAAATCTGAAGCAGGGACTTCGTACAGTGGGCGAGCACACCTCCGAGTTTTATCAGTTGCTTGCGAGGAACGAGGTGCAGGAGACTGAGGAACAACTAGTGGCACGTTACATTGGTGGTCTGAAATCTCATATCCATGAGATAGTTAACATGTTCAATCCAGTTTCTATCTCTTCAACGTACCAAAGAGCCATCTCAGTGGAGAAACAATCGCGACGTAGCAACTCGGGTCAGTTTACAAACCCGTTTGGCAGTGTACGATCGAGCATACCTGGAAATGATGCACCACATGGAGGACCAACCAAGTCAGCCACAAATAAACCTATAGCACCTTGTTTCGCACGCGGAGAAATCACTAGCACCATGAAGTGCTTCGCATGTGGAGAACAAAGACATTGATAAGCTGACTGCAGGAAGGTCGGAAAGAGAGTTCTCATTGCGGATGAGGATGGTGAAGATGCCGAGAATGAGGACCAGCCAGTATATGATGAAGCCGAGTATGACGAGAAGCTTGTTAAGAGTGATGTAGGCATGTCCTTAGTCGTGCACAGATCGTGTTTTACACCTAAGGCACCCGAGGAGGATTGGCGGCGAAACAACATCTTCCAATCAACGTGCACCATCCTCGGCAAGGTGTGTCGATTTGTCATCGATCCTGGGAGTTGCGACATCTCAAAGGAGAGGGTGCAGAAACTGAACGCTAAGACCGAGCAACACCCAAATCCAGAAAAGCTTTGCATGGTTAAAGCATGGTGGTGAGGTAACAATATCTAAGCGAGCTTTAATTTTGTTTTTGGTTGGTACAAAGTACTGTGATGAGGTTTGGTGCGATGTGGTGAACAAGGATGCGTGTCACCTCCTCCTTGGTAGACCGGGGCAATTTGATAGGAGAGTGACCCATGACGGTTGGAAAAATTCTCACAGCTTTACGTTTGAAGGGAGCAAGATTATTTTGGTTTCGAAGAAACCCACCGAGACCGCCGTTTCAAGTAAGTCTGCACCTAGCAAGGCAAACACAAGCCTTTTGACCACGACTCAATTCAACGAGGAGGTGAGAAGGTCCGAGGTGGACGTTAGCAAAATGGTGTGAGGCAACTTATCAGCTTCCAATGCTACATACAAGGAGCACGCGAACCATCACCATCGACACGTTGAGTTTGAAGTTGGAAACTTTGTGTGGGTTATCCTCACCAAAGAGCGTTTCTCTATCTGCGACTACAACAAGTTGGCAGCGAAAAAGATTGGCCCTGTGGAGATCAACGAGAACATAAACCCAAACGCCTATCGTCTCAAGCTTCCAAGCCATATCCGCACTGCCGACGTGTTTAATGTCAAACATCTTATTCCGTTCCACAGTTAATCCTCCCAAAATGATGTGGACCTTACTTCGAGGATGAAGTATTTTCACCCCGGAGAGAATGATGCGGACCGAGCGATAAACGAACAAGTGTTGACATTTTTTGAGCAAGTTGAAAGGCACAACAAGGCTCACCGTAATACTCAAGTTCGGGCAACTTTGCATGGGTTGTAAGGTGTGCGTGGCTATGGGAAATATTTATCAGATTTTGTTTTCCTTTTTGCATGGGATTTGTTTCCCTTTGCATGGCGTTTTCCATGCATGTTTTTGGAAAAATTCAGCATGGTTTGTTTCCTTTTTTCCCATAGGATTTGTTTCCTTTTTGTGCATGGGTTTCCTTTTTGTTGTTTTGGGCCTTTGGCCTTTTGCCTTAGGGATTGTAGGCGGAACCATTTAAAAGTTTTGTATGTTGGATTTGTGCGCAGCTTTGATGAAATAAACATTGACATTTTTCCTGTCCATTTTCTTGTTCTTGAAGAGCTTGAATTTGATGCCCAAATCTGGTATTCAAGTGTCTTGAATCAATAGGTTTCGGAAGAATTTTTTATTGAAATTTGTGCACAAATCAACAATCAGGATCGAATCTGTTCTACGAAACTTCCGGCTGCATCAACAAGGGACTGCCGGTGGTGGGCTTGTTGGACGCCGCTGGTTCTGACGGACGTGGTGAAAAACTGAGATTAACCTTAGCCACGATTGCCATGCCATCAGATTTGGCGTCACATTCGGTCATTAGTGTCTTGTGACGCTCCTCTTGAACGACCAATGCATAAATTTTGTTGAGAGATGGTAGTGGTTCTTGGGCCATAATGCTGGAGCGGAGAGTGCCAAACGTGTCATCGAGGCCGAGCAGAAATTGATGAAGACGTTTGAAATCTTATACAGTCCTCAATTTTGTCGTGATGTTACAAGAACAATTACTACAGAGGCAGGCCTGTAGAGGCACATAAGTATTGATCTCGTCCCAGACTTTCTTGAGTGCCCCATAATAAGACGTGACAGATTTACCACCTTGGCAACAATTCGCCAAATCTGCACGAAATTGGAGCAGTCAAGAACCATTACCAACAGAGAAACGATGACACAACTTCTCCCAAAGTTCGAAGACAGTCTCTGGATAAGTGATAGAAGACCGAGATGGATCAATAGACTGAACGATCCATCCAATCAGCATGGAGTTGACACTATACTAGTCATCAAGGTCAACATAAGCAACAACAGCCTGAGTGATACGGCCGTCAATAAAATCAAGCTTACGTTTTTCCTTAAGACCGTTCTTCATCGAGGTTGTCCAATCCTGATAGTTGTCCCATTTGAGAACAACCAGATAGAGAGACAAGCCCGAATAATCAGAGGGGTGAAGGTAGAATGAAGAGGTATGATCGAGAGGACACGACAGTGGCTGAGAGCCGAAGGGCCGATCAACCATAGGCGGAGGGGACGAGGGCGTAACGCCGACACCGGGGGAGGGGCTGGTGTCACCGATGGAGCTCTCTGAATCGCTCATGGTGAGGCGGCGACAGTAGATTCAAGGCAGCGGTGGTGGGGATATTGTCGGGATCGAAAAAATTTAGGTTTCAGAGAGTAGGCTCTGATACCATATTAGAATCATGAGCCCCTATCATAAAACCAATTGGTACTATATAGGGGGAAGTCAAGATCTTATATACGGAGTTATATGACTGTCAACCACCAATGTGGAACTCTAACTCTAACAATAAGGAATGTACATCAATATCAGAATATCGTAGCGGTGTAAAGAAAGGCATTCGAACATTTAGCAGTGAGTGGCTGATGAATTGCATCCAAGAGCTCAATTGGGAAGCCTCTCAATTTGCAGAATCCTTGTAGCTCTAGACATTTAAGTTATGCACATCTTAACTAGTAGCAACTAAGTTATGCCTCTCAATATGTAAGTTTGATATATTTTGAAGGAAACTCAACGCTTCAGCTGGCTTGTTTGTTAATCGTGACAGAAGTAAAAGATGGAACCTCTATCTAAGATTTCATTAAAAAAATATATGCGGAGTATATAAGAATAACATGTTAAAATTAACCTAAATAACATCAAGTTGAAATTTTACTGAAGTGAAGTGCAAATATTCGGAAAAACCAACCCTAAGTGAATCTATGCTTTAAAGCAGGCATATAACGGCCACTGCGAAGAGAAACCAAACTAGGTTTGAAAACCAACATTCGATGATGATGACTAGGGCAATCAACTTTAAACACTCTGGTCCTGCCATTCTTGCCTTCTTCCTCGTTAAGCAAAGTGATCAGTTCTCCTGTCGGTTTTAACTGGAAGAGGTCGTTACCGCGAACCCAACATGAACCAGCCCCTTGTCCATGAATCTCTTCCATGACGAATGAAAACTTCATAATCCATGAATCCCTGTTGCCATATTCCGACATCACGTATACTTGAGTTTTTTTCTCCATCCCATTGGATAAGTATACAGCTACAGAATTATCCAATACACCTAATTGAATATAGCCTGGATTTTCTATACGAGGGAAATCGATGAGCCCAAATGTCTCAGTCCGGAAGTCAAATGTAACGATCGTTTGAACATGTTCCGGCGAAACCATGTCCCAGTGACAACACCCATTCAAATACACCGGATGAAGGGATAGTTTTCCGCGAATATAAACAGATTCAAGGTCCACATCAAGCCTACTCCAACAGTTAGTACTGAGTTTATAAATCATAACCTTGTCGTATCTAAGGATGCTGACTACCTTGTAATCGTTGTTGGATGTGTCCAAACCAAAACCCAGATTGACATTATAAGGCACGGAGGCCCTATGAGGAGGAAGTTTTCGGTACTCGCGAGTGATAGGATTGTACAAGCCAACTTGGTTGTCCCAGAAGTTGGAACGTTCTTGAAAACAAACGAGTCCGTTACATGATCCGATCAACCAAAAATATGGAGCATTGGAAAATCTTACGCAACCGAATGTACAGGAGTTATGCGTTCGTATTTGGAACTGGTTGAGCTTTTGATCTTCTGCGTGGAAAACCATGAATGGATCCTCGTTTTCGATGCTACAATTATCAGTGTGGTTGACAAGCTCATCACCGAAATCAGGATCTTTGGTTATCAAATCACGCCATGATTTACAGACGCAGCTCAATCTCACCGCGGACTTGGAAGAGCGTAGCTTCGACAGGATTTCCCTCACCAATTCGTCCGGCAGACTCATCGGTCGCCGCTTGCTTTGAGGCAGAAAACGAGGATGAACGACATCCGACCGCTTTTTGTATGTAATTTGGAAACATATATGCTCACGTTTGTTAGTAATCCTTATCCCAATTGGAAACTTCTTTTTGTTTGAATTTAACATTTGATTGGTGAGAAAGTATTATGTCAACCGTTTGACCAATCGTGAAAAAACTCATTTCAATAAACTTGAGAGTCAAATTATAATTATATATACATTACTATACATTTAAAAATATTTTCAAAGTTATAAAATAAATATTTTCATTACTATGTTGCAATAAATAAAATCAAACATCAAATCACATCATTAATTACATCAATTATAAAATGGTCTCTTCTAACAGTTAGTCGTTCTTAAAAGATTTTGTGTTAATTGATGTAATATTAAATTATACTCCCTCCGTCCCACTATTAACTTCCGAATTACTTTTTCACGGTCTTCAATGAGCATGTTTGACTGTAAATATTTCTAGTTGTATATAATAATGTCGCATAAAAAATTAATATTTAGAATATAGATGTTAAGACAAATTTAACGATATGTCACATGATATATTTATTGTTTATACATTAATTTTATATTTAGGTTCAAAGTTTGACTCCGAAAAAGCAAATAGGAAGTTTAAAGTGGGACAGAAGGAGTATACTCGTTTGAAAAGTCACGCTATGTTGTGACTAATTTTCAAATTAAATGGTTGAACTAACGTCCCTCCTTCTCAGGTTAAACGACACACTTCACTTTATCTCAGTATTCATTATCCAAATTTGACCGCATGTTTAAGTAGATATATAAGCAATAGTATTATCGTATGTGATATTGTTGGATTCATCAGAACAAGTAGTTTCTCAAAAGTAACTTTTTGTTTGCCATTATTATACGTAGTTAAATATATTAATGGCTATACAAGTTTCTTGATGAAAGTGAAAAAAATTCTGTGCAATTTAACCTGAGACAGAGGGAGCATATCGATTTCTCGTGCATTGCTGTATAATGGTCCTCATCCAGTTGTGAATTTAGGGTCAAATATTTTGGTTAAGTTCTCATTCATTTATTTGTATTTCAAAAAATTCTTTATTTCATATATCTTTTCGTTTTTAACTTTATGAAATCCTATTTTTTTCAATTTCATATTTAAAATATTACATGGCCCGGGAATGAAAAAAGGAATAGAATTACTGAATGAATACAAACCGTTACTAATACCCTAAAGTGTAAATACTACAAGTTAATTTAATGCTCACTTTATATTTATATTTGATCGATTATGTGTGATTAAATATTATAGAATGTAAATAGTTTGAAAATGAATGTTACGAATAAATTTTATAAGATTTTATTTAATAAATATTAAAATTTTCTGATTGAGATTAAATAATTAAATAAAAAGTAATGAATTTAAATAGGGACAGATGAGTTACTTTTGAAAATTCACATTATTAATCAACTTTAATTTGCGTAAAATATAGGTGCAAAGTACAAAAGGCAGGCCAAGAGGAAAAGTAACATTTTTACCATGAATTGTTTTCTTTATTCAATTGTTCTCGAATGGTTCGTTGTATAACTATTTTAAGGTTGATACTAGTATGAAATGAAGGGGCATAATCCAGTTCTTTGGCGGCTTTGACTTGGAAATTAATACACTTTTGAGAATAAAAAATAAATCATAGTCACACAATTAAGATGCTTCTATAATCTACGCTCTGGAGGATGTAACAATTTGACTTCTTGTCCAAGCTTGTGCTTTAGAGGATTAACTAGTTAATACCCGTGTCAATGCACGGATTTATGAACGAAAATAAAAATATATATATATATATATATATAACGTAATTTATAATTTAAATAAGTAATATATTTTTGTCATATCTATCAAAGAATTGAACACGTTGCAGTATTAAAAATAAATTAATATATTTATTAATATTTTAATATATTTATTTGGAAAAATAAAAAATTAACACTGTTCCAACTTGTTTTTTTTCTTCTGATGAATGTCTATCGGAAAAGAATAAAGTCTGTCAGATAGACAAAGTATCCTTTCGGTAGATATAACACAACAATGAAGCAACGAATGCAAGAGTAAACAGTGTGACACATATCAAGAGTACCAAGTACAACAATTTTGCTTGTGATCCATTTCCTTGAAGACTGCATTTTAACCACATCACCTATTAACACGATAAAAGAGCCATGAGTACAAACCGGAGAGCCAACAATACACCTGAACAGAAAACCAAAACATATAATACAGGCATGGCCTTCTTTTTGTGTTCATTTTTCCCCTTTTAATTAGTTAATATGCACTCCAAAGGATAACATAAATGAAAAAAGAACAATAATGGAGAATATATAAGCAGCCAAGGGTCTCCAATCTCAGCCCAGTTTACTCATCACATCTTCATAAAAGAAGTTCAGTTGGACACTTCTACAACTACACTTACTAAATGGGATGCTGACAGTGAAATGCACCAGACACTGTAATGCAACATGTGATTCATACCAGAAGTAACTCAAAATGTATGCAGACTTAATAGTATAATATTTAATAAGAATTCACAAAGTTGGTATGGGACACGCCCTTCCCACAATGGATGTCTTCTACTGTTACATCCAAGGATTGAATCTTATGTCTCTTACCAAAGTATCAAGTATCAACAACTATAATATGTTGGTCTAAATTTACAGGTCATGCACGGAAAAATAAGAGGTGAATCTCCCATAGAGGCAATGGCCAAGATCCATCTAAATCACAGATCTATCTAAATCACTTATCTATTGTTTCACCAACCATGCATGTAAACCTCCAACCCACCCCCACTGCACAGCAGAGGCAATGGCCAAGATCCATCTAAATCACAGATCTATTGTTTCACCAGTTTAGAACGACCATGCATGTAAACAGTAGGTAAAAGAAACACACAGGATTTACTGCTTAGATATAGGTGGTGTTTGAGCTAAACAAACACCTAAATTGCTGCTGTGAAAGGTGAAATTGCTCAGAGATGATTCAAACTCACCAAAATGGCCGAGAGAAGAAAAGTACCCGAGTTGCAGTCACAGGTGGAAAAGCAAGAGGTGAAATTATTTCCAGAAACCACTTTAGGGAAAACATCAGATGCACATGCGCACATCCATGAGTTTTTCATTGAGCGTCCTGTATCTGCAATGAGAACACAGTCCTGATCATGTTCTCTGCAATAATTCAGTTAGCTAACAGCAAACATATACACATAGCTAATCAGCAAATATATACACATAGAAAAACAACATCCCATCTAATCAGTTTGACACAATGGAAGCTGAGCCATTGTCGTAATGTGAGTTTACTTACCATACATTATCAGCATTCATGAATTGGGTCGCTCAAGTTGATTTGGTGAGAATACACGCGTTAAAGACCTCGTAATCTCACTATATACAAAAGCCACAACAATAAAAAAAAATCTATCTATCAACACCTTCCAATTCAAGACTACATTCCCTTTTAATGCATAGCCTAAACAACCTCCCTCCATGGTTGCTGAATTTCCAATCACAGAGGCACTTACTTTTATAGAATAGGACAAAAAACTTACTAAACAGAAACAACAGCAGTAAAAGAATTCTAAATTCACAAAATTGAGCATAATTCAGCAGCACAAACCTCATCACCCCATGATTGCCTTCTTTCCCTGAGATACCTCAGACTCAAAACAGGCTGGAGAGCTGCGAGCAGGAGCCACAACTCAAAAATAAATCTTGATAGCCCATAAAATCCCATCACCTCCATCACAAGATGAACTCAAATTATACTCCTTGACTATTTTTGCAAGAAACCCAGATGAGAGAATGATCCCATTACACTTAAAGGGATTTTTTTGGCTTAAATAATGAAAGGATACAACTATGAAATAACAGCAAAAAGGGTTGCTTAACCTGAAATCAAATAGTTTAACTAACCACCTCACAACAAATCGTTCAGGCAACGAACAATCCAACAGAAAGAGAGTCAGGCACTGAAACAAGTATGTGGAAAAATCAAAGATTTTCAAAGTGAGGCACAAACTCTGAACCAAAGCAAGAATCCAAAATTAAAAAAACAGGAAAAACACGAAAATCGCGAGATTGGGATTTTACTTACCATGATGAGGGCGATTTTGAGGGGCAGTGAGGAGGCCAATCTGGGAATGGAAAAGGGTACAGAATTGACGATTTCTACAACGACGCCGTCACCGAAGGAGCGGCCGAGGAGGACGCCGTTGACGGCGGTGGTCTGGTGTTTGAGAGCGTGGAGGACCAACTGGGTGGAGGAGGCCATATAAGCACTGGAAGTTTCGTACTCAATGTTTGTGACAGATATTCTGGAAGGTTCACATAACATACATTAATGGCTTGATTACTATTGCGGGAATTTGAAGAGAAGAATTAACTTGTTCTAACATTAACTCAGGAGAATATGAAAAGTTGGAAGAGGAGCAGATTCTCTACGAAGGAGAGGAATAAAAAACGTAGGTAGAAGGAAAGAAAGGGAAGAGACAGAGACACCTCGTTTAAGGTGTATTAAATGCAATAACTTTTAGTTATTAAACACAACAAACTAAATACAGAAAATAATTTTTTAATTTTTTTATTGTGAAATGATGATGTGGAATGCTGACTTGGCAAGTTGTAGGGGTGCTACTTGGACAAATATTTGCTGGTTTAGTAATAGTTATAGATTAGATTATATTTGTATATTGCCCCTAAAAATAATTTAGGTTTATGTTTGGAAAATAGAGGTTAGCAATTATTTTTGGCTAATTTGATGAACTGATGAATTATTTGTTTATCTTAATTATTTGATTTTTGAAATTCTATATATGTTAAATATTTGTTTGTTGTTTGATTAAATTATTTTTTTGGCCCCCAACATATGTCGCAATACCATCTTTTGGTCCCAGATGCCAATACCTGTACATTCGGTAATCAACAAATACAAAATAATTTGTTTGGTCCCCAAAGGTGGTTTTCAGGTAGAGTCAAAGGTAAAATTGGGCGGAAATCTGTGAAATGGCCATTATACCCCTGAGTTAAAAAAATACAAAAAAGAAGGAAAGACCCGATTTCCACTGTCCAGACCCGATTCCTCGCCACCCAATTCCACCACTGTCCCACCACCCAATTCCGCCACTGCCTTGACCTCCTCCCCGCTACCTTGACCTCCTCCCCGCCACATGATTCCTCGCAGCCGTCTCCAGCTTCTTCATCTCCGGGTTTCAATCTCTGGCTTCTCAAATTGCAGAGACCTAGGGATTCAAATTTCCACCGGAAGCTTATTCTTGCGAGGTGGTTGATTCGAATTACCGACGAGGGAGTGATGCGAGTTGGTCAGAAGCGCGAAGCCGCTGCGCTCGAGATTTGGGAAGCCGACGATGCTCTGCTGCTGCTCTGATTCATTTCAGGCGAGCCTCTTCGCCTCGTTGTCGTCACCCTGATTTGAATCGCAGAGACCTAGGATTTCAGCTTCTGGGAAATGGTGCGAGTTGGTCGATTCGAATGGGCGGCGAGAGAGTGGTGCGAGTTGGTTGGAAGGGGCAGTGGTTAACGACGGTGAAGGTGAGGGTGTGGGAGGTCGTCGCCGTACCTCTCAAAGATACTACTTTTAAGCCCTATTTGCGTACTAACTACAATTAAGTAGAAAGTGGCAAGTCGGGATCGTCCACAGAGACAGGAGTTATTCTCAAGTGTTTGCTCATAAAATAGAGAATACTATACTAGATACATAGATATACGTATATAGAAAAGCACATAAAGAGGGGGGTTTTTGGTTTGGTTTTC
>JAUOBV010245159.1:0-10618 GCA_032360425.1 Rubia occidens
AAAGTGCAAATATAACCCTCAGTTTTTTAAAAGTGCTAATATACCCATGGCCGGCCAAAATATGTAAACTTATACCCCAAGTACCCATTTTCCCCTCCTATTTTTTTGGGTGCAGCCGCTCATTTCAATGGTTTTGGGTACAGCCGCACTTTCAAAAAACTCGGAGTTATATTTGCACATAACAAAAAATTGAGGGTTATATAAGCACTTTACTCTATAAATAATTATGTACATATACTGCAAGATTACAACCAGGGTTCAATTCACAAAATTCTTTTGCTAGATTAGTACAATGTTCTCGTGCATGATATACAAGAGTGCATATTTTTGCATATTTCTATTGTGTTTCATTTTATTTTTTTTGGTGTTGTGAGGTCATATTTCTCATTGACTCATAGTCCAACAACATTGAACTCTCACTTCCCAGAGATGGAAATATAGTTGCACGAATAATGAAATCCAGACTAACTAAAAAAGAACAAAAAATGAAGTCAATACATATATGAAAGCACATACTATTTATGTGTAAAAGTAGCTGGTGACATCGGTAAATAGGAGGGATAAAAAGTTCTTGAGAGAACACTTTACGTAATGTGTCTTCAAAGTGAGATTTAGGTAAATCTGATTACCTTATTCATTTGTTACAACAAGTGCATCTTTATTTCTATTCTCTTTGTGGAAGAGAAAGTCATTTGCACTTGACAGAGGGAATTGCTAGTTGGAATATAATTCTTATGTTTAACTCTGAACTAGGGAATAAAAAAGTGTCTGCGGGAAAACCTGCACAAGTTATGTATGAGACTAGTCTTTTTCAATTCGTGAGGTAGCTAATTAAGTCAATCAATTTTACATATATTTCCGAAACGTTTCTTCTAAAATTTAACTTTTTTAGGGTAAAATTTAGTGATAAATTTAGAAATTAAATCATCTTATTTTGTGGTAATAATTTAAAAATACGGGTACAAAAATAGTATTAAATATTACAACCCTCAATTATCGACGTAGTGCAAAGGTGATCGAATATAATTTGCAATGTATCGTGATCATTGTCACAAGAAGTTATAGATTTTGTGGTAATGGGGCTCTACTTTCGGCAAGATCCACAATACTAAAAAAATCAAGTAGAAAAATAAAAATAAATAAATGTTTACTTATTGAACTTTTAAGAAATTAGTTTGCACTTAACAGAGGAAATTGCTATTAGGATTATATATCTTGTGCTTAGTTCTCAATCACGGAATAGAAACTGTGTAAGTGGGGAAAGTTGCACGAGTTATGTATGAGACTAGTCATTTTAAATTCGCAAAGTAGCCAATTAAGTAATTCAATTTGACACATACTTTCTAAACCTTTCTCATAAAATTTAACCTTTTGTTTTATAGTAAACTTTAATAAATATCTTTTTTCGAGTATACAATTCACACATACCGCTAGGGTTTGTTTCTAACTTGCTCGTGCATGGTTTGTATAGTACTTTTGTATTAGATATGAGATAGTTTTTGAACTTCCTAAGATATCATTTTATTCGATCAATATTAATATGGGGTCATCTCTACCCAAGAAACTAAATATAAATAATACACATATTATTACTTACATTCATCTTCAGAAATTTTGCTTAAAAATTTAGAATATATAAAAAAATTAGAAATTTATATAATTTAATACTAATTTTTTGAGAGAAGTAACTTGTTTTTTCCATTCTCAAAGAATAAACTTGTATCGAATGTTACAACTATACTTTGTCTTTTTTAATGAACCAAATACCGAATATGTAATTAAACACCTATAATATTGACAAAATTATCCTAAACCACCTAGAAAGGAGAATTGTGACAAAAAATATTTTCCTTTATGTAATCTGTTTCTAGTAAATCATGAAAATAGGTTTTAGTGATAAATTTAGAAATCTTGAAATTAAATTATCTTATTTCATGGAAATAATTATAAAATATGGGTATATAAATAGTATTTAATAGCACAACCCCCAATTACCGACTTAGTGTAAAGTTGGTCGAATATAATTTGCAGCGTACTATGATCATCCTCAAAATAAGTTATAGATTTGGTGGTACTGAACCTCTACTCTCGGAAAGATCCACAATGCTAAAAAATTACAAAGAAAAATAAAAATAAATAATTTTGTACTCATTGAACTTTTAAATCTGGGAAAGGAACAATATTTAATTATTATAATTCATATAGATAAATATTTATTTTACTTAGATCTAGAATCATACATACCATTTTTAATCTACTAACAAACAAAGTGGAGGACCGAAAACTCTAACTTAGTGTTTTTTAGTTTGAATATAAATTGTGTTTTAGAGATTTTAAAGTTGATATGGGGTGGTGATGGTATTTTTCCTTCATCATGCTCCTATTTTTTTAATCCAATTCATTAATATAAAATTTCAGTACATGTAAATAATTAGGTACATATACTGCATGATTACCACACAGGTTCAATTCACGACATTCTTGTGCTAGATTTGTGCTATGTTCTCGTGCATGATATGCAAGAGTGCATATATTGTACTTATTTCTATTGTGTTCATTTATTTTCGTGTCATGAGAGCATATTTCTCATTGGCCCATAGTATAACAGCATTGACCTCTTAGTTCCCGCAGATGGAAATATAGTTGCATGATTAATGAAGTCCAGAATGACTGAATGAGAACAATAAAATGAAATTAATACATATGTGAAATCATATAATACTTATGTGTAAAATAACTGGTTACATTGGTAATTAGAAGGAATGAAAGGTTGTTGAGAGAATACTTTACGTAATGTGTCTTCAAAATGGTATTTTGCCAAAATCTCGTTTTCCTTCACCATTTGTTTTAACTAGTGCATGTTTGATTATCATTCAAACTATATTTTAGCTCTTTGTGGAAGAAAAGTAAATTGCACTTGACAGAGGGAATTGCTACTTGGAATATATTTCTTATGTTTAGTTCTGAACCAGGGAATAGACAATGTTCCAGTTTGAAAAGCACCACAAGTTATGTATGAGACTTGTCATTTTCAATTCGTGAAGTAGACAATTAATTCAATTAATTTGTCATTTTAATAAATATCTTTATTGGTATATACAATTCACACATACCAATAAGGTTTGTTTCTAACGTGCTCCTGCAGGGTTTGTACCAAGCTTTTGTATTACATATGAGAGAGTTCTCATGTCAGGCTCAATCGTTGACCTTCCTAAGATATCATTTTGAGGAATCAATATTAATATGGGGCCATCTCTGCCCAAATTAGAAACTCAATATAAATAATAGACAAAAACTCAACATCTTCAGAGATTTTACTAAAAACATTAGAATATATAAATGTATTGACGAATTTATATAATTTAATACTGGTTTTATGAAAGAAGTAACTTGTTTTTACATTCTCAAAAAATAAAATTGTGTCGAATGGTACATATATACCTTGTATTTTTTAAAGAACGAAATACCAAATATGTATTTGAACATCTGTAACATTGACAAAATTATGCTAAACCACCTAAAAAGGATAATTTTGACGAAACAAAATATATGTTTCTTATGTAGTTTATTCCTAGTAAATTATGAAAATAGCCTTCAGTGATAAATATAGAAATCTTGAAATTAAATTATCTTATTTCGTAGGAATAATTTAAAAACATGGGTACATGAATAATATTAAATAGTACAAGTCTCAATTATCGATTTAGTGTAAACACGATTGAATGTAATTTGCAACATATTGTCATCATCCTCACAACAAGTTATAGATTTTGTGGTAATGGGCCTCTACTTTCGGCAAGATTCACAATACTAAAAAATAAAAAATAAAAAATGTGTACTCATTGAACTTTTAAAGCTGGGAAAGGAAAAATATTTAATTATTATATTTCAAAAAAATAAATACTTATTGTACTTAGATCTATAATCTTATAACCTTGAATAATCTACTAACAAACAAAGAGAAGAGGACAGAAAACTCTAACTTGGTGTTATTCTGTTTCAAATATAAATATTTTGTGTTAAATATTTTAAAGTAGATATAGGGTGGTGATGGTATGGTTCCTTAACCATGCTCATTGTTTTTCAACCATTTCATTGATTGGAAATTTCCATACATGTAAATCATTAGGTATACTACACGATTACCCATATGGTTCAATTCATGACATTCTTGTTTTAGATTTGTGCCATGTTTTTGTGCATGATATGCAAGAGTGCATATATTGTGCTCTTTTCTTGTCATGAGGTCATATTTCTCACTGGCCCATTGTCCAACAGCATTGACCTCTCAAGTTCCCGCAGATGGAAACATTGTTGCACGACTAATGAAGTCCAAAATGACTGAATGAGAATCAAAAACACGAAATCAATACATATATGAAAGCATAAAATAATTATGTGTAAATTAGAGGGTTACATTGGTAATTAGCAGAAATAAAAAGTTCACGAGAGAACACTTTACATAATGTCTCTTCAAAATGGGATTTAGCTAAACCTAGATTTCCTTCTCCATTTGTTCCAACTAGTGCATCTTGGGTTATTGTTCAAATCACATTTTAGCACTTTGTTTAAGAGAAATTCATTTTCACTTGAACGAGGGAATTGCTACTTAGAATTTATTTCTTATGTTTAGTTCCGAACCAGGGAATAGAAAATGTGTCAATGGGAAAGGCTCCACAAGTTATGTATAAGACTAGTCATTTTCAATAGTCAAAGTAGCCAATTCAGTTAGCTAATTTGACATATATTTTCCAAACCTTTCTCTTAAAATTTAACCTTTTTTTCGTGGTAAACTTTAATAAATATCTATATTGGTACTTACATATACCACTAAGATTTGTTTCTAACCTGCTTGTTCAGGGTTTGTACCGTGCTTTTGTATTAGATATGAGAGAGTTCGGACGTCAGGCTCACTCGTTGAGCTATCTAAGATATCTTTTTTTTGCAATTATTATTAATATGGGGTCATCGCTACCAAAATTAGAAAATAAATATCAATAATAAACAAATTATTGCTTAAATTCATCTTCAAAGATTTTAATAAAAACTCTAGAATATATAAATATATTGTGACTTTTATATAATTTAATACTGGTTTTCTGAAAGAAGTAACTTATTTATACATTCTCAAAGAATTAACTTGTGTCGAATGGTACATATATACTTTGTTTTTCTTAAAGAAACAAATACCGAATGTGTAATTACAAACCCGTAATATTGATAAAGTTATCCTAAACCACCTAAAAAGGAGAATAATGAAAAAAAACAAAATATAAGTCCTTTATTTAGTCTATTCCTAGTAAATCGTCAAAATAGGCATTAGTGATACATTTCGAAATCTTGAAATTAAATTATCTTATTTTGTGGTTATAAATAAAAAAATATGGGTATGTAAATAGTATTAAATAATACAATCCTCAATTACTGACTTAGTGTAAACTAGATTGAATATAATTTACACCGTATTATGATCATCCTCACAACAAGTGATAGATTTGGTGGTAATGGGCCTCTACTATTTGCAATATCCACAATACTAAAAAAGTCACGAAGAAAGATAAAAATAAATAAATGTGTAGCCATTGAACTTTTAAAACTGGGAAAGGAACAATATTTAATTACTCTAATTCAAATAAATAAATAATTATTGTAATTAGATCTAGAATCGTACATACCATGATTAATCTACAAACAAACAAACAAACAAACAAAGAGAAAGGGACTGAACACTTTAACAAAGTTTTTTTTGTTTGAAATATAAATGTTGTTTTAAAATTTTTAAAGTGGATATAGGGTGTCGATGGTATGGTTCCTTCACCATGCTCCTATTTTTTTAACCACTTTATTGATTAGAATTTTTAGTACATTTAAATAATTAGGTACATATACTGCATGATTACCATTAGTGTTCAATTCACGACATTCTTGTGCTATATTTGTGCCATGTTCTCCTGCATGATATGTAACAGTGCAAAAATTGTGCTTATTTCTATTGTGTTTGACTTATTTTCTTGTCACGAGGTCATATTTCTCATTTTCCCATAGTCCAATAACAATAATATCTCAATTCCCCCAGATGGAAATATAGTTGCAGGACTAATGAAGTCTAAAATGACAGAAAAAGAACAAAAAATGAAATCAATTCATATATAAAAGCATATATTACTTGTGTTCAAAAGTAGCTGGTTACATCAAAATTTAGGAGAAATGAAAAGTTCTTGAGAGACACTTTACATAATGTGTCTTCCAAGTGGGATTTAGCTAAACCTAGATTCCTTCTCCATTTGTTCCAAATAGCGCATCTTGTGTTACTGTTCAAACAAGATTTTATCTCTTTGTAGAAGAGAAAGTAGTTTAAACTTTACTGAGGGAATTGCTGCTTGGAATATATATTTCTTAAGTTTTGTTCTGAACCAGGAAATAGAAAATGTTTCAGTTGGAAAAGTTGATCAAATTATGTATGAGGCAAGTAATTTTCAATTCGCGAAGTAGCCAATTAAGTCAATCGATTTGACATATATTTTCTTATCGTTTCTCCTAAAAATTAACATTTTGTTTTATGGTAAACTTAATAAATTTCTTTATTGGTATATACAATTCATACATACCACTAAGCCTTGTTTCTAACGTGCTCGTGCAGAGACTCTACCATGATTTTGTGTTAGACATGAGAGAGTTATTGAGCTTCGTAAGACATCATTTTGTGCAATCAATATTAATATGGGACCATGTCTAATAAAATTAGAAACTAAATGTAAATAATACACAAATTATTACTTACATTCATCTTCAGATATTTTATAGAAAACTTTAGAATATATAAATATATTGAGGAATTTATATAATTTAATATCAGTATTCTAAAAGAAGTAAGTTATTTTTATATTCCTAAAGAATAAACTTGTGTCAAATCGTACACATATAATTTGTCTTTTTTAAAGAGCCAAATATTGATTATGTAATTAAACACCTGTAGTATTGACTAAATTTTATAAGCCGCTTAAAAAGGAAAATTATGAAGAAAACAAATATAAGCTTTCATGCATTCTATTCCCAATAAATCATTAAAATAGGTTTTAGTGATAAATTTAGAATTATTGAAATTGAATTATCTTATTTTGTGGAAGTAATTTAAAAATGCGGGTACATAAATAGTATTAAATGACACAACCCTTAATTACATACTTAGTGTAAACTCGATCGAATATAATTTGAAACATATTGTGATCATTCTCACAAGAAGTTATAGATTTGTGGCAATGGGTTTTTACTTTGGGCAAGATCCACAATACTAAGAAAATCATGAAGAAAATTAAAATAAATAAATGAATACTCATTGAATATTTAAAGCTAAGAAAGGAAAAATATTTAACTATTCTAATTCAAATAAATAAATATTTATTGTACTTATATCCAGAATCTTGCATAACATGAATAATCTATGAACAAACAAAGAGAAGAGAAAATAAAACTTTAACTGAGTGTTTTTCTATCTGAAATATAAGTAGATATAGGATGGCGATGGTGTGGTTCATTAACCATGCTCCTCCTTTTTTTTAACCATTTCATTGATTGGAAATTTCAGTACATGTAAATAATTAGCTACATATACTGCAAGATTACAACTAGGGTTCGATTCATGACATTCTTGCGCTAGATTTGTGCCATGTTCTCATGCATGATATGCAAGAGTACATGTATATTTCTTATTTTTATTGTGTTTCATTTCTTTCATGAGGTCATATTTCTCATTGGCGCATAGTCCAACAACATTGAACTCTCAGTTTCTACGGATGGAAATATAGTTGCACGACTAATGAAATCCAAAATGACTGAAGAAGAGCGAAAAAAATGAAATCAATATATATGAAATCATATACTAATTATGTGCAAAAGTAGCTGGTTACATTGGAATTTGAGAGGCATGAAAATTCCTTCAGAGATGCCTTACATAGTTTGTCTTCCTAATGGGATTTAGCTAAACCTAGATTTCCTTTTCCATTTGTTCCAAATAGTGCATCTTGGGCTATTGTTCAAACAAGATTTTAGCTCTTTGTGGAAAAGAAAGTAGTTTGCACTTAATAGAGGGAATCGCTATTAGGAATATATTTCTTGCGTTTAGTTCTGATCCAGGGAATAGAAAATGTGTCAGTGGGAAAAGCTGCACCATTAATGGATGAGACTAGTCATTTTAAATTCGTGAACTAGCCAATTAAATTAATCGATTTGACATATATTTTCTATACCTTTCTCCTAACATTTTGTTTTATGGTAAACTTTAGTAAATTACGGAGTATCTTTATTGGTATATACAATTCACACACACCACTAACTTTTGTTTACAACATGCTTGTGTAGGGTTTATATCGTGTTTTTTTGTTGGATATGAGAGAGTTTTCGAGCTTCCTAAGATATCATTTGGTGCAATAAATAGTAATATGGGGCCATCTCCACCCAAATTAGAAACTAAATATAAATAATAAATATATTATTACTTACATTCATCTTTAGAGATTTTACTAAAAACTTTAGAATATATAAATATATTGAGGAATCTTCATCATTTAACACTGGTTTTATGAAAGACGTAACTTGTTTTCACATTCTATAAGAATAAACTTGTGTCAAATGGTACAACTATATTTTGTCTTTTTTAAATAACCAAATACCGAATATGTAATTAAACACCTGTAACATTGATAAAATTTTCTTAAACTACCCAAAAAGGAGAATTGTGACGAAAACAAATATAAGTCCTTTAAGTAGTCTATTTCTTGTAAATCATGAAAATAGACTTCAGTGATAAATTTAGAAAATTTTAATTAATTATCTTATTTCATGGGAATAATTAAAAAATAATGGTACATAAATAGTATTAAATAGCATAACCCTCAATTACCAACTTAGTGTAAAGTCGATCGAATATAATTTTCAACGTATTGTGATCATCCTCAAAACAATTTATAGATTTGATTATAATGTACCTCTACTTTCGGCAAGATCTACAATATTAAAAATATCACAAAGAAAAATAAAAATAAATAATTTTGTACTCATTGAACTTTTAAAGTTGGGAAAGAAACAATATTTAATTATTATAATTCAAATAGATACATGTTTATTATACTTAAATCTAGAATCTTACATACCATGAATAATCTACTAACAAACAAAGAGAAGAGGAAAGAAAACTTTAACTAAATATTTTTCTATTACAAATATAGATTGTGTTTAATAAATTTTAAAGTAGAATTAGGTTGGCCATGGAATTGTTCTTTAATCACGATCCTCTTCTTCTTTTTTTTTTATCTTTTTCATTGATTGGAAATTTCAGAACATGTAAATAAATAGGTACATATACTCCATGAGTACCACTAGGGTTTGATTCACGACATTCTTGTGCTAGATTTGTGCCATGTTCTCATGCATGATACACAAGAGTACATATATTGTTCTTATTTCCATTGTTTTTCATTTCTTTTCATTTCATGAGGTCATATTTCTCATTGGCCATACTCCAACAACTTTGACCTCTCAGTTTCCACCGATGGAAATATAGTTGCACGACTAATGTAGTCCAAAATGACTGGAAAAGAACAAAAAAATGAAATTAATATATATACACGTATATGAAATCATATACTATTTATGTGTACAATTAGCTGGTTAAATCAAAATTTAGGTGGTATGAAAAGTTCTTGAGAGACGCTTTACGTAATGTGTATTCAAAATGGGATTTAGCAAAACCTAGACCCCTTTCCTCTTTGTTCCAAATAATGCATCTTGGCCTATTGTTCAAAAAAGATTTTATCACTTTGTGGAAAAGAAAGTAGCTTGCAGTTTACAGAGGGAATCGCTACTGGGAATATATTTCTTGAGTTTTTTCTGAACCAGGGAATAGAAAATGTGTCAGTGGGAAAAGTTGCATGATTTATGGATGAGGCTAGTCATTTTAAATTCGCAATGTAGCCAATTAAGTCAATCAATTTGACATATATTTTCTATACATTTCTCCTAAAATTTAACATTTTGTCTTGTGGTAAACTTTAATAAATAGCTTTATTGGTATATACAATTCACCCATACCACAAAGGTTTGTTTCTAACGTGCTCGTGCAGGGTTTATACCATGATTTTACATTAGATATGAGAGAGTTTTCGAGCTTCCTAAGATATCATTTGGTGCAATCAATATTAATATGGGGCCATCTCTACCCAAATTAGAAACTAAATTTAAATAATACATATATTATTACTTACATTCATCTTCAGAGATTTTTCTAAAAACTTAAAAATATATAAATATACTGAGCAATTTATGTCATTTAACACTGGTTTTCTAAAAGAAGTAACTTGTTTTTACATTCTCAAAGAATAAACTTGTGTCGAATGGTACAGCTATACTTTGTCTTTTTTAAGTAACCAAATACCGAATATGTAATTGAACACCCGTAACATTGACAAAATTATCCTAAACCACCTAAAAAGAAGGATTGTGATGAAAATAAAATATAAGCCCTTTATGTATTCTATTTCTAGTAAATCATGAATATAGGCTTTAATGATAAATTAAAAGTTTTGAAACTAAATTATCTTATTTCATGGGAATAATGAAAAAT
>JAUOBV010245476.1:0-11537 GCA_032360425.1 Rubia occidens
ACTCCTACCAAACTTAATGATCTGAGGCCATCTTTTGAAAGATATATCTCACTTCGGCTTCTTACAAAGATAACGACTTACATAACATATAAAGTATTGGGTCAGCTCCACTTAGTACCAGTTGGTTTTAAGATGGGAGTCCGAGATACCTTTAAATTTAACATAGTATCAGAGCTAACCATTTAAGACTTGGGCCCCGAGTTGGGTTTATTGGGCTGATGTGTGGATCCTCTTTAATTTGGTCTGATGTAGGCCGTAGAGTATTTCCGCGTTAGCAAGTGAGGGGACGTATTGAGATATATCTCACACCGTTTTCTTACAAAGATAATGACTTACATATAAGGTCTTGGTCACCTCCACTTAGTACTAATTGGTTTTAAGATGGAAGCTCAAGATACCTTTAAATTTAACACCATCAAAATTGCTTTTAAGAAGTCTACTGGAAACAGATATGGCAATCGAAATTGCTTTCAACAAATCTACCAGGAAAATAGATATCATCCCCATATCTGCTTATCCTCAATTCCAAACATTTCACCCTCCTTGCAAACGCATATGCTATCCATTCATCTAAATCTTCTCGAAACATATTGCTGTATGTTACTTCGTAGCCTCTTAATCATCAAGGTCGTATCGTCATCGTTAATCTCCAAGGTGGCTTCGCTATGAGAATGCAGTACATTACTAACCCATTTAACAAACTTGCCCTTCTCTGCAGGTTGCATTTGCCACTATTTACCAAACACTTCATCAACATCAAAATCAAACTCATCAACAAACTACCAACGTCGTCTCCAGGCTTTCGAGAGAACACTAGTTCTAGCAACCTCTTTCATTGACAGCAAGGATAAGATGTGACTCAGAACCTCGCTCGGAAGTTGGCTAATATGATCATCCTCCTCCTCTACAACTCTCTCTGCACTCCATATACATTCATAAAATAATTACTATTAGAATAAATCTGGTTTCTGATTAGATTTGATATCATCTTGATGACTATACTAGAGTTCTAGTTGTACTAACTTTCCTTATTGTACTCTATTTATTCTTGTCAGTAATACATATTTCATTACGGCAAATCATTCTATCATTGTATTAGAGCAGTGTTCTGATCCAACCTTCTAAACCCTTCTACGGGAAAGGTTTTTGTCACTCGTCATGCCAGATTTGATGATATGTACTTTCCCTTTGCCTCGGCTTCTACTTCGGCGATGGGTTTTGCTTTCTCGATACTAGATGTCTCAACATTTATAGATCCTGATGGTCCTTTCCCTGTTATTCCGCCAGCCTCTACCCCCATTGGCACCTACTTCTTGTACCATTTGTTCCTTAGATTCTGACCCACATTCACCGGTCCTGCACGCAGCTACACTGCCACCAAATCTGACACCATCATCTCCTGAATCCTCGGCCACCACCAGTCGACCGGCCTCACCAGAGTTTTCACCACCGTCGATTTCTCCTCCTCCGGTGCCCACCCATCGGATGAGCACCAGATCTGCTACTGGTGCTATTCAGTGTCGTAACTACTCAGATATTGTGGCACATGGTTTACTTGTTGCTTTACTAGCGCAATCGGAGCCCACTGATTATCATGTAGCTCTCAAAGACCATGTATGGGTTTCTGCTATGGATGATGAGTTTTCGGCACTTCGAGAGCAAAACACTTGAGATCTTGTTCCGCGCACATTGGATGTCAACGTTGTTGGTTCCAAATGGGTTTATCGGCTGAAGTTTCGACCAAACAGTATAGTTGATCGTCATAAGGCGCGTCTTGTCGCTCAGGGGTTCTCGCAGATTCCAAGTTTTGACTTTGACCATACTTTTAACCATGTGGTCAAAGCCTCCACCGTTTGGACAGTTCTAGTCATTGCGACGATGCGTTCTTGGTCATTTCATCAGTTGGATGTCCAGAATGCTTTCCTTAACAGTGTTCTTGATACCCCAGTTTACATGGCGCAACCTGTTGGCTATAAGGATCCAGTTCATCCTGAGTATATTTATTCCTCATCCTCAGGCAGCTTCTTGTTCTTCTTCGATTTACTGGAATAAGTCAATTTGTTCGCGTAAAATTTGTGGAAAACGAGGTCCTCTGGAGGAACATTTGATTCAGCCAGCGAAAGAATGTCTGCCCCGATTAAATGGTTGTTCATGTCCACCCGAAGAACAACAAAACAGAAGATCAAACACAAAATTCTTCGCTACTCAGGTAGAGATTTAGATTGATGTCAAATCTTTTCATAACTGACCTTCTTGGTAGGTTTGATATCAGAGGCGTCATGTCATGTACTTGACTTCGGTTTCTTCTCCATGAACTTGTTCAGAAAATCAGTGAGTGAAAGATCGACGAAAGGGTTGCCATTGTAAACAATGTGGACACCGGAAAGAAGCGTTCTGGCCATGGTGGAAACCGAAGGATGCATGTGTGATGCCAACACTACTAGCTCCCACCAACTCGTGCGATCAGCATTACTATCAATTCAGAAAGTACTTTTTAGTGTTTGGTAAAGTGCAAAAAAAACTTATTTTGAAAGCAGAATATATTTTTGGGGGAAAGCGGAAGCTGGTCTCTCCCTGCTTTCAAAATAAGTCAATTTTGCTTATAAGCACAGTTCTGGCAAACAAAGCCTAACTAACTCACAAGACCAGCTCTCACCAAAACAGCTTTTATAAACAATTTGTTTATACCGATAATTATTCGGAAATCCCATGTAATTATAGCATTCTCAGATTTCTAGTTTGAAACTCTGAATTTAAAGTCCGGCAATCAATTGTTAATAAATGGGTGGAGCCATATTAGATGGAACACTTTGAATTCCAATTGTACCATACATAATTCACCATGTAAACTCAATTCTTGTCTTTCGACTTGATTTTTCGACATAATTTACCATGTCGAAAGACAAGAATTTTATCTTTTCAGATACGTAGGGCCTATTAATGCCCCAAATCTTCATGGAGATGGTTTAATCTTCAAAAAAAAAAATTTATATTCGACGAATTGGTGAGTCAATAATAACTGAACAATCGAATGCATTAATTACTCCAATCTGCCTTATAGTAAAAGCATGTTGCTGTACAACTACAAGCTGATCTTTTTATTATACATAAAGAAATGAAAATCAAAGATGAGGTGAAAGTGTTGTTGAGAAATAAAAGAAGGGTTTGGTAATTGAAGAGTTTACTAGTAAATTTAATCAACATTTTCATAGCTAATATAGTAAATGTATAAGCTCGTCTTTTGTCACTTTAGGTAAAAATTAAATTGTGCCAATTTCCGTGGGACGGGCAAAAATAGAAATTGTGCCAATTTCTCTGGCACGGAGGGAGTATAAAATTACTTAAGCAAAACAGTGATAAAAAAAACTGACCAAATTAATATCCGTCACATTTCCAAATCCTCATAATCAATTTGTGTCTATATCACAGATTAGAGTAAGCAAGAACAAAAAATCATATCAAAGATTAGAGTAAAGAAGAACTAAAAATCAATAACACTACTTTATTTCGTCCGAAAATGATGCTTCTTCTCAATCCCAGGACATGATATTGTCACAATGTGGCGAAGGATCTGAGAAAACTTGCATCTGTGCAAAGAATTCGAAAAAAATTACACAAATATTAGAATTTATTTCGATTACAAAAGCATATCATCGCGTGTAAAACATGGACAAGAAAATCAGTAACGATCTTACCATCGCATGAAGATCATCGTCACATGGTAATATCACATCGTCATCATAGAAGATGTTGGCTGTGTCGGAAACATCTGATATGTTCCCTTCGCTCTTAAATGCCACATTTTCTTCCGGTGCCTGAATTTGGCTGGGATCCACGATCGCGAGAGGTTTTACCTCTTCATACGACACTGATCAATTTACAACATTAAGCACAATATCAAGATGTGATTTTGTTGTTCGTGGATTTTTCATAAAAAATTGACACACTTTTAACATGCAGCAATAGTATATCAGCAAATTTACTTCAGTTTTTCGAGTCTTCATCACTATACATTGTCAAAGCAAATGATTTTACTTCAATAATATGCTTTGAAATTGAATGTAAAAAGTACCTGGTAAGTAGTATGGAGTAGATCCAACGTTGTTGCACACAGACGGATGTACTTTAGCCGATTGAACTTGTTCGATCTTTGTCTGAGTAGATCCAACATTGTTGTCAGGCTGAATAATCGACGCTCTCTGACTTGTAAAACCTCCAACCTGTTCGATCTTTGTCTGAATAGATCCAACGTTGTTGTCAGGCTGAATAATAGACGCTCTCTGACTCGCAAAACCTCCAACCTGCTCAATCTTGCTCTGAGTAGATCCAGCATTGTTGTCCGGTTGAATAACCGACGCTCTCTGACTTGTGAAACCTCCAACGACTTGGTGACCATTACCAACGAGATTAGAATACGACGAATACGGCCGTTCCAGCTTAACACCAACGTTATTCTGACGATCACAGTAGCTAGAACCACCATCAACACCACTACTAGGTGTAAAAGCACCAAAACGACTTGGTAGGTTAAGAACTTGGGGGCGAATTTCCATCTGATTGTAGCTAACATGACTCGAATTCCCTTGGCTCGGGATGCATTGGCGCATGATCATATTCGGGTCGGAATATTGACTTGGCCGGAGAGTTTGATGCCGGAGAGGCTGACTTTGAGCATATGCACTCGTAAAGGGCGCAATGTTTGGTGTCAAAGAATACATAATATTGGTTTCAGATATTTTTCTGAGGTTTTCTCTGTTTTCTATACTCTGCTGTTCCTCGTTAATCCTGTACTTCTGTCAAAAGCAACACAGTAGGTTAAAATACTGAAAACATCATAATGTTTCTCCTATGAATGTGCTTCATAACAGCAAAAACTAGTGACGCGACAAATAAAGAGAAAGCAATTATTGACAGAGTCCGAAAATAGCTCAAGCTCACGTAAAACAGAATCATCTTTACTTACAGTCCAGGCATTTGATATCATTCTTTTAACGTCTATTGCATAAAAGAAACAAATCAAGTGAAAATTAAGGTACGAGATTGAAATTACTCACCTGAAGATAACTTGCTACTTGCTGTCGAGTCAGGTTAGGCTCGTTCATCATTTTAAGGATATTCTTCGGAACTACTTCTGCAGAATCAACACAATCTTATTACAAACTCTGTTAAGAGTAATAAATTATGATAAATTCAGTCGAAACGAATAGAGTCTTACTGTCATGTACTTCAAGACGTCGAACAACATCAGCAAACTTAGCACGCAATTCGTGAGTCCATTCAGCTCTCGCCCTCTTCTTAGAATTTTCATTTCCTCCGGTACTGCAGGTAGACTGAGCATCATCTTTAACCACGGCATTGGTCTTATTTGCGTTCGCCCCAACATCCTCCTCAATTCGTCGAACACCTTTCGAAAAACACATTGATTTCCTGACGACATGTTGCCAAATATTTCTGAGAATCTCCACACGGACTGGCTTCACCAAGTAGTCAAGAGCACCGTGTCTCACACCCTTTTCAATGATCTCAATGTCGCTATTCGCTGACGTCACTACAACAACAACAAAAACAACGAAAGTTTGCACAAATTTAACCTAGTAGTAAAACAAAAACACTATGAAATCCTTGATTGAACTAGTTAATCAACTCACTTATAACGGGAATGCCGATTTCATATCCTATGATCTTCACGATTTGGAAACCGTCCACATCAGATCTTACAACATCGGTCAGAACAACATCATAGCTATCTTTGTTCTTCTTCAACATCTCAATTGCCTCTCGTGCATCCCTCGTCGTGCTGACTGCAACATTCCATATCCAAACAAACAAAATTACAGAATAAAAATCGCTGCTTTAGTACTTTACAACAAAGGAAGTGTTCTTTTCGCCTGATCTGAACAACTGAACTAAAATTAAGCAAACTGAATAGTAGTAATAGTAGAACTAAATTATACAAAATTCCATCAAACTAAAATTAACTGAACTGAAATAACATAACAAAACAAAACCTTTACTGCTGATTCGATTAAAAAAAATACCGAATAAGAACAAAAATATACAAAATTCCATCAAACAAAAATTAACTGAATTGAACTAAAACAAAACCGAATTGAAATAACATAACAAAACAAAACCTTTACTAATGATTCGGTTCAAAAAATATACAAGCATTATACCTCGATAGCCGCACTTCTGCAAATTGAAGGCCAAAACTTTGAGGCAAACAATGTTGTCATCTATGACGAGGACTCGTAAACTTTGAGACATGTGATTTTTCTGTTCTTGAATCTTCATAACACAGTTTCGTTCAGTTGCCATTTTCTCCGACATGTTCCCCAGAATTCCAACTCGAATGTCACAATTCTGATTGGTTGATCTCCCAACCAAATCCACAGCTTAATCCTTGATACATAATTTTGTCGAGAGAAGAAAGAGAGTAACAATAAGATGAACAATTAATTTATAAATGAGGTATGTGGGAAAAAAAAAGAGAAACTATTTTCCATTAAGTAAAACTGGAAAAAGAAGAAGAAAGAAAGAAAGACGCGATGATTTGTGAGTGTTAAGCCGTGAGAATAATTAAGGCATTAACTTTCTTTACATGTAAAAAATTTGGAAAACTTATTTTTAGAAACAGAGAATCTATGATTGAAGATTAGGGTTTGGTATTTCCATATCATACCAACACATTAACATTTATGATCGCTAATTAATTGTCAATTATATATAATTAGGGAATATTTTTTATTCCAATAATCGATATTAAGAAAGTGTTGGATCCATCTAATCCAAAAAGAATCCATTTTTAACTTTGAGGAGATAAAAGTTATTATCCATGGCTTAATTAATATGCAATAATTTAACTTTTACTCATATAAATTCTAACCTGCGGGCCGGGCCGGGTGTCGGATAAGTTCACCTCATCGTTGAAATATGAGATTGCCATCTGTTTTCACATCATATGAATCCAAGTCTATAATTAATAAATCCATCAAACTGCAAGGGTGGATAAAGAAGGGAAAAACACTAAGGCCATGTTCTCCGGAGCTTATCTACATTTCAGTTCAGTTCCATTCGGCTTAAATTTAATTTAGTGAAAATTAACTTAATTTAATCATACATTACTATTTTTCAACACGCTTATTTTAGTTTAAGTCGGATCAGTTCAGATAAGCTCCACAGAACAGGCCTAAGAAAGTAGACATGGTTAATCGTATAAAAAGCACGGGTGAAACATAAATGCATCTGAACCTTCTTGGAACGCATTCCACAGAAGCCACTTCGACCGACGTTCCATTATGTGTCCGTAGAGTCCCGAAAAATAATCCTATAAAAAAAGAACAAAAGCATACAAAAAATAAATGAGCTAACTTTCTTCAACAATCAACCACATCAAGTGGTTCAAAAGCATATTAAAATCACACCCTGTATTTTACTTGATGCTTTGACGTCAGAAATTCATCTCATGATAAATACGGTCTTCTAGGTCGTGAAGTAACCGACATAATGTCAATATACATGAATGTTGAGGTAAACATCAACACATCCTTAGACGAGACGCACACTAACCTTTACCACGTGATGCACTTTCACCACTCTTGATTTCAAGGGATGCCGTGGACAAACCTGCCAGAGTTATAAACTATAGATGCATCAGTTCCCATCAAAAGAAAAACAGCAAAAGAAGAGAAGATCGAGCGACAGAGGGAAGTGATGCAATGCAAGGTGCTCAACCATCAGCATCCACCAAGAAAATTGAACGGAGAGAAACAAGACTTTGGAGAACAATCAGTAATCAGGCATTAACGTATCTGATGTCCGACAACCATCCCTTACTATAAATATAAACATGATTGGAGTTTCTAGCATGGTTTCAAGAATAAAAGATGGTGATTCTAGCACAAAGTTCCATACAACGAAGAACTGCTAACATGAATGCAAAAGTATAGCTAACCTACAGGCAATTTTGTTGGTGGACTTTTTTATCTATCACAAAATGATCTAAATATCAAAAGATAAATTACGGGGCGATCAATTGTGATCCACACATACCTCCATTCTCAGAATCTGAATACAAATGCCATTTTTCCTTTCATCCTTACTCCTTAGCATTGAGAGTAAATATGTATTTCTCAGCCGGAGGACCCCAATCATCAAGCTGCACAAACAGAAAGAATCACCAAACATAAGATGCTTCAACGTATAAAAGAAAATGCTAGAAAATCAAAAACACAATTAGTAATCAGAATCCTGCTTAAGCTACAGATGCATCGTACCAAACAGAAGTTATACTCAATAAAACATATCTCTCGTCAAGTAGTTAACACCCGACCATATGTAATCACACAGTGCTTTAGTGTATCAGTGATCACTAGGCAGTGTTATACCTCATAGACGCATTGAAGTCCATCAATCACTTCCAAATTTCGAATTCAGTATCAGGTTGATTTCAACAACAACATCGCAAAAGCGTTCATACCGTTTCTATCATCTATCATGCTACTCCTACTTTGTCCCAAATAGTTTCACCATGTATTCTATCCAAAAAAAGTGGAGAATCGAAGAGATGCAGCAGATGCTTACAGTGGCTTGAAAACAGAAAGCAAGCCTATTTAAGTATTCATCTCAAAATGCCATTTAAAACAATATGGTACCTCTTTTAGAAGCATTAACCGAAGCTTGAAATCCTGACATCTCAAATGGCCTCCAGAATCACCTAAAACAAGCCAATAATTACAAATCTTCTACATTTTTGCTCTTAACATATATATGGGAATCATAAAAAGAAGAGCTTTAACCACTGCATTATCAAGAACGGCAAATCTAACACACAAATCAAAGATGAAAACTTTGAGCCCAGTTCAGAGAAAAGAGAAAACCCAGACTTTCACCTCCGGCGATGAATTCCGGCAGCTGCGGCGGCGGAGGACTGAGGAGTTAAGAACTTAAGATGGCTCATGGCTGTGTTCAAGGAAGAGGAAGAAGAGCTTGACTGATCAAAGTTACTGAATCACTGATGGAATTTTTGGAAATTATGAAATGACCCACTTATTTCTCCTGAATAAGGAATGTGCCCAACTTTATTCCCAATATTTGCACGCATATCCTTGTTAATGGATGTCCTGAATCTCTGATTAGGCCTGGTTAGTATTTTTGAAGACATTATAAAGACACCCACAACAATTATATAATAGTTTGCTCCAATTTAATGAATTTCTTAGAAATTTAATTTTAATCTGGTTCAATTCGTTTCAATCCGGTTCATATGAGTTATGGCTTATTTAGTCTTAAGTTTTATGAATATTTTGTAGAGTAATGATAAAGAGAGTGAAAACTTAGAGTGAAACAACATAGTGAATGATAGTGAATTAGTTGCACTTCTCTTATGGAAGGTGATCAGTGATTTAGTCATTTACTAGTAGTATCCACATCATTCACTATGAGTTTCACTATGAATTTTCACTCTCCCTATCATCACTCTTTTATTGTACACGTTATTATTACTATATTTTTATTTTATTTCAATTGTCATACGTCTAAAAGTCCAATTCGATTCAATTTAATTCATTTTAATTTATTTCATCTAAGCCTGATTTAATCAAAGTTGACTACTATTGCATCGTTATCACTAATCATTATTTTCATTTTGCCAATTATAATTGTTCAATTCAGTTTGGCTCGGTTTAGTTTAGTTCAATCTCGTTCAATCTAAGTCGTTTTAGTATGATTTACTCCCTCCGTCCCGCAGTATTGGCACATTTGCCTTTTCACGGTCTTCAATAATCATGTTTGACCGTCAATATCTCTAGCTACATTTACCAATTTTGCATCAAAAAATTGATATTTAGAAAATATATGTTAAGACGAATTCAACAATATCTCACACGATATATTTATTATATATGTATTAATTTATATTTATGGTCAAGTTTACTAAATTTGACTTTGAAAAAGTAAATATGCCATTACTTGTGGGACGGAGGGAGTAGTTAATTTCAGTTTGGTTCGATTCAGTTCAATACAGTACATTATAGTCAAGTTTGGCCAACTTTAATTTCATGTGTCCCAACTTATTTTCCCAATTCATTTTTATTTCTTGAAAACAAGCTTAGTTGAATAAATATTAACTCTATTTATAAAAGATAAGTTAAGTTCTAACATATTTCATTACAATTGGATGAGGCCTAATTATGTCTTACAATACTATCATCAATAGGAAAAAATGCTAATGTAACCTTGGTCTGGAGTTCCTTGATAAGTGCGTATACAACCTTTAACTTTTTTGGTGTAAGATATAGCCCTAATTTTGGTCAATTCTAGTCAAAATAGATGGAAACTGAATAGATCAAAATATCCTTAGAATTAAAAGGTTTTTTTTAATTAAAAATAATCACAACGTGGCTCGAACAAAACTTTCTCACCATTGATTCCATTGTCACTATGTCACTCAGTGCACCTTGACCACCACAAATCCCTACCAAAACCACCACTACAGCCTCCACCCCATTCCGTCAGTCTCACCCGCCACCACCTCGCGCTCCCAACTTCCATCAACCCTGCTCCTTCTCTCCCCACCACCTTATTTTCCAAATTCGAGCTCACAATGGATTTAGTTTTGGATGTCAAACCACCTGCTTCCTCTCCAAGATGCACTCTAACCAAAGTTAGTTATAGGTGTATTTTTACACTTACAAGTATGGTCAACGCCAAAAATGTTGAAGGCAACTTGGATATTCAACTGATGTAATTATCAATTTTAAAATTACATCAACCATGGACTCATGGATGTAACTACACTTTTAAAAAATCAAAAATTATATCTGCATCTAAATCAAAATTAGGGATTATTATAAGAGCATTTATTTCCGTAAAAACATTACATGGTGAATTATAAAAGTTTTTAGCAAAGTATTGACAAAGACTGTATTTCCATAGACATATAGAAAGAATGGGCTAAATTAGAATTATAGAAAGGTAAAATATTTTAGTTGTAATATTGAAAACTTATTATGAGACGTACAATAATTATAAGGTTATGACTCGATTAATGCAACCCGGATATTTATCTTAATTTATTTTAATTTGCAGTTTAAATTTTGATCTTTCCACAGTGTTTCAAGAGACTGACTAGAAGTTTTTGGGTTTTAAGTGTAAATACTGTGAAAACTAGAAAGGTCAAGACATACTCCCTCTGTCCCACTATAAATTGCTTACTGTAATTACTTTTGGAAGTCAAACTTTGTAAACTTTGACTGTAAATATAAATTATTCTATATATAATAAAAATATCATGTGATATATTGTTAGATTCATCTTAAAATCTATTTTTTAATATCAATTTTTTCATGCAATGTTATTAAAAGTAACTAGATATATTTACGGTCAAATATACTCATTGAAAACCATGAAAAAATAATTACTCTCTCCATCCATCTTTTAGTGTTTTACTTCTTCTTGTGTCACTATTCAATAATGATTTTATAATTTTAATATATTAAATTATGTTTAAAAATAAATTATGAAAATTAAATATTATA
>JAUOBV010245586.1:0-11537 GCA_032360425.1 Rubia occidens
GAAGGAGGACGCTGGACAACTGGATTAATGATGGGCATTTAGGGTTGAGCCACCTTATACCCAATCGGCGCTTCGTTTTGATTAGGCGGGAGGCAAAAAAAAAGACAGAAATTCGTCGTCTTCTCTGTTCATCTTCCACCCCCGAGTAACAGCGCCGTCCGCCGGTAACGAAGGGGTGGTGGAATTTGACGCTTCCGGCGGCCCTTAGCACTAATTTCAGGCCGTCGGAACGTAGGGGTGGCACCAGCACCCCCTCGCCACCCCCTGGTTCTGCCACTGGCTCTTGTACCGCGAGAGCTCGTCTCTCGTAGCTTCTGCCTCTGGTGTCTCGAGCTATTGGTTAGAGAACCTCCATAGCAACAAATAATCTGAAGGTCTCGTGGGAGCTGCCAGCGACATTCGAATTACAGTCCGACGATGAAGAGGTTCTGATAGAATGTAAAACCCACAAATAATTGTGGTTGTGTGTATTAATATATATACTAAGTACAAATGATATACAAGACAGAATCCGATATGAAAAAATGATTTATACAACACCAATCAGAAATGGTATTCCTTTCTTAGACTAATTCTAATTTATCTAATATTCTATTATATACTACTTTAAGAGATATGGACATAAGATTTTAAATTGTAATGTGTAGCGTCTTTATGCTACTTTCTGTTGGCTTAGTTAATCTCAGTTTCTCATTATTATGTATTTTGTCAATTTGAATTCAATGAAAAGCACTGCAAGAAACGGGACTTATTACCACGGATTTTTACCCCTAAAAAATTGAAATAACCAAGGTAAAAACTTATACCAACGGAACATTGTGCGACTTCGCTAGTGACGAATTAACATTGGGCTGAAAAATTAAGTATTTAAATTTATATAGTGGACAGAAAAACAAAACTTTAGATTTATTTTTAAAAAGTTTTGAAAATCTAATTCTAACACTATTTTTTTCATAAATTCAAATTTTGAAAAATATGTTAATGATAAAATTTTAATTTTAATTATTTTAAATTTTGAAGTAAGGGCTCACCATTTTAAAATCAAACTTACTTATTACTCCATCCGTCCCAGCAGATTTGGCCAATTTTTGGCCTCTTTTCTCAGGTCATGTTTGACCATCAATAACTTTAATTGCGGATATTAATGGTACATTAAAATTTGATATTTAAAAACTACGTCAACATAGGAGTCTAACAATATGTCACATGATGATATTAGAGTCTAGTAATTAAAGTTATTGATGGTCAAACATGACCTGAGAAAAGAGGCCAAAAAAATCTGCCAAATCTGCTGGGACGGAGGGAGTTTGCCTTAAAAGTGAGCTTTTTTAGGCACGATTGCTGATGTGGAGGTTTAAAAAAGTGAATGTCATGATTTGGTAGGGTGTACTTCAAGTTTATTTCGCTTCTACTGGGGTCATTAAGAAAGTTTATCTTAGACTTCTCGATACGAAGGTATTACACATTACCATCCTCCATAATTTCAATATGGTAACTGGGCGGTTGGAGTCATTTTGTTCTACAACTCAATCTGTTACAAATGATACCGGGGAGACGCATGATAGTGACACTAGCTCCAATGGAGAGCGTATGGTTGGGGATGAGGTTAGAGGGAATATGGATGATAATGATAGTATTTTGAATATATAAACTATAACAATGTTAATTATATATCACCCATCTTTGAGCAATTTTATAATTAGGGTTCCTACCTCAAGGCAAAGGGCTTGGGCTCCCCCCTCTAGAATTTTTTAGCATTTATGAACATCATTTTTTTGTATAGCTTATCATTCCCATTCCTAAATTTGTTAGGAATTTTATAATTTAATACTATGTAGCCCTCGCTCAACTTTATCCAAGGTGTTTAGCACTATTAACTCGTTACGTAGATATGTGTAAGAGTGTTGACCAAGTTTTAGAAATTGAGGAGTTTCTTTGGTTTTATCAGTTTCAAAATGTTGGTTCTAAGGATGCTGATACTTTTTATCCCAAAATATATATTGTTCAACTTGTAAGGCTATTTCCCAGTTGATGCGTTCCTTGGAAAGACAGATTTTTCTTTATTAAGTAAGAAAAATGTATGTTTGTTCCCCCCTGGAATCATACTATTGTAATTGAACTATGATCTAAGAAACTGGAGAGGCTTGCTAGGGAGAGTCGTCTGCTAGGGAAATGTTACTAAATGTTTTGGAAATAAATCACCCTCAGAGGAAGCAAGGTCATTTTCATTATAAATTCCTAATAATCCTTGAATTTAATAAATGTATCTTTATGCTAACTTCATACGTGTTTGTAAGGCGGAATTCGTTGAAGGTTGGTTTTCATATGCCTATGGATAACAAAGAGATGAATGAGGGGAAGGGTGTGAAGTTCGTAGCCAAGCATCATCCTTGTAAGAGGGGTAATGTTGTAGTGGGCACTGGGATAACCTTGTTGGGTTTGTCTCTCCTTCAAAGGGTGTATACGGTGGTGAGTCTACTAATATTTCCATGGGAGGAGTTCCAACTCGGTTTTCTCGGGTTTGGTTTTAATGTTTGGTGCGTTAGTTTTCAGAAGCCTACATATTTATTAAGATTTGTTTGATTTTTGTAGTTGGAAGAGATGGTGAATGTTATAGTGGAGGTGATTCGATTGCTGGAGAAGTTGAAGCAAGTCGAGGAGAGGTGGAGAGGTTGGAAAATGATGAGGAGGAGAGGAAGAAGGCAAACACGGGGCTAGCTAGGCAACTATATGAGTGTGAAATAGAGGTCCTGCTAATGTTAGATATCCCCGGGTGCTGGTAAGCAAATTGTTAAAGTCACGGGGTTCTTACAATTTTTTTGAGATGTTGTATCCTAAGATCTGGGAGATAGAGTGGTTGCATGTATGAGAGAAAGTGCATGAGCAAAACCTGATTTGGGAATTAAGAAGCTCCAAAGCGCTGAGGCAATGAAGCTAGGCGAGGCTCAGTCTTCACAAGCTTTGGATAAGACATGAATAAATAGTTGCTGATAATGTGCACATATTTTCTCTCCTTGATAAGTTACACAAGTTGATGGGATTTCCTATGCTAGATAAGCTCGCACAATCTGTGTATGGTAAGTATCAGGACGACGTGACTGGGGAGAGAAATGAATCTGCTGATATAATTGACGAGCTACTGCTACAGCTATTTCACAGCACAGTGATGTTTGGCTCTACCAGCATACCCGAAGAAGATAACGATGCTAGTGGCTTAGGTAATAGGAAAGGGAATTAGGTTAGATAGTTTTTGAATTGTAGTTTTGTTTTTGGGGTGTTGCCGGTGAGGCATTTTATGAAAGTGAATTTGTTTCGTAATGGGGAGTATGAACCAACATTTTTAGATTATTTGTTTTTATAAATATATTATTGTATGACATAGTACTACGCAAATGCATTTATGGTCCACGTGGTTTAACAACTAATGAGTGGTCTCTTGTGTCGTTGGATGGTGGTTTTCCAAGCGTATGCAAAGTTGTGTTAGAACACACTGTTCTTGTACAATGATGGATCTCATTATGTGTGTCTGGAATGTGTATGCATTATAAGTAGTATAAAGAAGATGGGGATATGCAGCCGCTCGCGAAGTGGTTACTTTCCAAGTGTATGTGAGGTTGTGGTTTTTTTTACCTTAGTCCGATGTTTTATTAAGTTGTAATTTATTCTTTGGAATTGGTTTAAAGAGATTCTTAAAGAAACCACACTAGTTTTGAATTGTTGATGAAATTCATCATTCAGTATTCCCAGCAAGTCTCTTCGGCTAGCTAGTTTTTCAAGATTCGTGGGGGTGCGTTAAGTTATTTTGAGTATTACAATGACTAGATTCTCTAAGCCATGTTATGCATATATATAGGAGCCATTATCCTATCATTGCTATTTAATAATTTCTTCAATATTAGTGAAAATTGTGATGTTGGATGTAGATATTTCCTAGGCTTAGGCTCCTTACTTGTTATGTGGTAATCGAAATTCGATAGGGGATATATGTAGTTTAGATAGGATACTAATTATGTTTAGATTATATTGTTCACTGCATATTAAGTTAGGTATGTTTTGAAGAAAAACAACTGTGTTTATTCCAGATTGATCTATCATTTATTTAGAGCTGATTTTTTAGTATAAGCTTACAACTTCACCCCCAATTTCCATTTGGTTATTTATCCAAATTACCTCTGAATGTTTAATTACGGTACTTTTTTTGTTATTTATGGTTAGCTATTAGTAACTGGTGGAAGAAGTGAGATTTAGAGCCTCCTTCATTTAACCACTTAACTCTTGATTTTGTCTCCAAAACAACCCTTGGTTGTGGAGATCCTGAGTATAACAGTGATGCGGGGGATTCCTTCCGGACCACCATTATATCTAGAATCTGTACATTTCTCCATACAACTCCATGACACCTACAAAACAAGGTCCTCGGGAGTCTCCAGGATTTGCCTTTGATGACTAAGTTAGTGTATGATAAATGTATGAATAGTATCTTGAAAAATACCATTACTTGTCCTGTCGTTCAAACCATCTATTTATAGCTGGTGATCACCGTGATCTTTGCAGCGTGGTTCATTTTTTTCTGAGTCGTGGTCCTGTTTATATGATTGTGGGTGACAATCACCCTTTTACTTGCTTTCACTTATTTGGTTTAATAGATGCAAGGTGATATTCTAGACTAAGGCTTCACATGGTTAAGGAAGACCCATGGAGGTTTCTTCTCTAAGTGAAATGTCCACTTATCTTGTTTGCTAAGCTCGAGATGCTATATTTGTGTTGGACTTCGTGTGATTGAGGGAGGTGTATACCGTAAGCCACCCACCCCACCCGCAAAGTTCCATAGGAGTGTAGCGTTTATTTTTTCTAGAGTACATCGTATGTTGATAGTAAAATTTAAAACACTAATCACGATTCACTATGGGACTTCGTGGGTTAAGATGTTTGTTTTGTAAAGATAAAATATTCCATAAATTATTTATTCATCGACCGAGTTTTTTTTTTGGAATGTTGGTTTTTAGAGGGCCGCTTGGGAGGCCATGACGATGTATTTTGTGAAATTTGGTTGATTAAATAAGTTTTGGTGTTTTTGTTTTATATAATTTTTTAACTGTTTGTAAACTATCAATTGTCGAGACATGTTTCACGGTGTTTGTAATGTAGTGTTAATGGTTGGTCAGTTGTGTCACAAGCTAGTGATGTTTCAAGCGTATGAATTTGTGACCAAATACATTGTTCTTTACATCTTGGTTTCCATTACATGTATCTGTGGTATATGCTTTGTTTACAAAACCTTTTTTGTGAATACATGAGGTTCAGGGTAAAAGTTTGTAGCGCCCTCAAGCAGGTTAGTTCCCAAGTTTTTAAGCGAGACTGTAACTTCCCTCCCAAGTGTTTTAGGTATTTTAGTGAGCCGTATATGTAGATAAGGATGTCACATTTATGTTGAAATTTTAAAAATAAGTCCTTTTGGTTTACCTAGCAACTTTTTTGGCTAGCTGGTTTTCAGTGATCATGGGGGATCTTTAATAATTATTGGATTTCCTAGTCTTTGTTGCGCCTATAAGGGATTTTATCCTAGTTTTTGTAACGCACTATGATAGGTATTTTGACAGAGTGTTTTTATGAGTTCTGTAATGGATAATTATCAAGATTGTGGTTTTGTCTATGGTTATCATTGGCTAATTTACAAATTTGGATGAAGGATTTACATAATCTTGGTGGGATGTGTTTAGATTGTATTGTAGATTTTGTAATTTTAGAGTTTCTATGTTACGAATTTCAATTATTTAGATTTGTTTTTTCTTGACAAGATCGGAAAGTGGGATTAGCGAATGTAAAGAGAAGGAAGATAGCAGTTCTATAGCCTCTTCTCATGAACTTGTTGAGCGGGCACAAAGAAGAAATAATATGGATTTTTTCCCAAATCCACCCCAAATGAAAGTCTGGAGGAGGAGACGTACAGTTCAGGCAGTGGTTCTGACCAATTTATCTGCCTTGAATTCTCTTAGACTGGTTCGTCGTTTTAAGTGTAGTATTGTTTTTGTTACTACACTTATTTTGTTGAATTGTTATAATAGTGGTGTTCCTAGGGCCACTCTTCTAATCAAGAATGGGGGCATGAAATATATCCTCCCATTTATCAGAAGATTGTCTGGGGCCTATATAGGGTTTATTCGTGTGTTTATCATGATCGAATTGTATTCCAAAATATTTATATATTATTGAATTGTATTTGTTAAGGTTTGAAGCCTGCCTATATTTTACTATCAACATTTTTAAAGGTTGACTACATTTTGTGATAGCCTAAACATTGTACACGTATTACCAATGTCTTTTTTAAAATATGGCCATCGTTATATATCGGTCCTATGTCTGTTTCTACACGAGGTCTACATTTTCTAATGTGGGGATGGGATTCTAACATGATAAGCCTATTGGATTATGTGAGGCTCTTGTTTTATGTCATGTGACAGTTCTAATTCTTTATATTCACATCCTTAAGTATAGAAACATTTTCTCTAAGAATTTTACTGAATTTCTATATATCCCGAGGTAGGTGTTTTTATTTTTCATATCTGGGAGTGAACATACCTTAGTTATGACGATTTAATATTGTGATGTAATGATGCGGTGTGACCGAGCCTTGTTTCCTTTGCTGCATTCATCAAATCTCACCTAATCGAGGCTTTCTAGTTTGTTCTATATCTAGCTTTGTCAGCCTTGTTTTTTTATGGCCACTCATTATGATAAATCATTGAAGTAAATTCTGGCTTGGTTTATCTTGTTGCTTTCTTTTACTTCTACATTGTCGAGGTTTTCAAGCTTGTACTGTAGTTGGCACTACCAATCTTGTGTCTTATGATTGCTAGCATTAATATGTTAATTGTAGTTGCTCATCATATTCCTTCATGGTAACACACTTAGCTACTTTCAAGCGTATTAGTTTTCCTCTTCTTGGCATAAAATCTGGCCTCCTTTAGATATAATGAAGCATGTAAAGAAAAAAATTGATCCTCACAGACTGCGTCACTGATGCATGGATTTCTTTCGGACCACAATAATATCTGGAATGAGCGCAATGCTTCATAATAGCTTTCTGACACCGTAAAAGAAGGTCTCGGGGAGTCCCTAGGATCTGTCTCCGATGCCTAAGTCAGATATGATCAATGTTTGAATTGTATTTAGGAATATTCCATTGCATGTCCTGTCGTTGAGGCCATCTATTTATAGTTGGTGATCAACGTGATATTCTTGAATTGTGGTCAATGCATTTCTGAGTAATGGTCTTGTTTGCATCGTGGGTGACAATCACCATTTTACTTAGGGTTTGCTTATTAGGTTTAATATTTGTGGGGTGTTATTCTAGACTTGGGCATCACATTGTTATGGAAGACCCGATGAGGTTTCTTCCCTAAGCGATTTGTTCGCTTATCCGGTTCGGTAGGATCAAGATGCTATATTTGTTTTTGACTTAGCATTTCTTGGGAGGTGTATACAAACAAACTTTGGTTATACTGAAAGTTGTTAGGGTGTTATGGTTTTCATTATCTTGAAGATCATTTTCAGCTTATAGTAGTGTTTCTTCTGTGGCTTTTTACCTTGTAAAAAACATCATACTTTTACATTCTTGAATTTGAGTGTTGTTTTCACATTTTTTATGTTTAAAATCAAATCTTTTATGTCCTGATAGCTCAATTTGAATGGCCCAAGCATCCTCTACTGTTTTACAAAAAGTGGGGTGGTGAATCCAACAATGTTGGAATTTAAAAGGTTTTGGACCCGAGTAGTTAGCTTGGCTTGGGATACTAAGAATAAGTGGTGCATGATCTGATTGTTCTCTGGCCAAAGTTTGTATGTGGGAATAGTAGCCACCAATGAGAATTTGTTAATCCCCTGTCAAATTTCTTCTAGACTCTCCCCTTAGGTCTAACACATGTCCAAGTGTATGGTTTTCATATGGTTGGGAGTGTATTCATGGTTGAGTCCTTAATGAATTTTTGAAAATTCCTGATGCTTCTAAGTTAAGGATGGAAGGCGTTAGATCTTCTCCAACATTTTCTATTACATTAAAATCTCCTATTAATCATAAGGGTTCTTTTTATTTTGGTTCATAAGTGTTATTCAAACAGTATTTAATGGAGTGTTTTGCACATATAAAAGCCAATTGAGCATTCCTGTTCAATTATTGGATGTTTAAACCTGATTAATATTAGTTGTTTAGTTGCAGAGTTGATATTTGCATTAGTAATATCATCCCAGAGCCAGAAGAACCATGTTTTACATTGTACTTCACTATAGAAGTTTTTATAGCCAATCTTTTTGGCTACTTCCTAGATACAGTTATTATGGAGTAAGGGTTCCATAATTGCTATGATTGCTGGGTTATGCCAATTTTTTAATGTCTTTTAATCTGATATGTGTGGAATTATTCCCTACTCCCCTTGCATTCCAAGAGCATATATTTAATCCTATCATTAATTAAACTTATTTTTGGATATGTGATGAATGAGTATGACCATTTTAGGTGTAGCAGTGTAATCCATTTTATTTTACATTTTAGGTTTTGAATTACTGTCTTCTAGGCCATTAGAATTATTAGTGAATTATAACATTACATTAAACCTATTTTTTTTATTAAGTTAGGCTTGATATTATGTTTTTAAAGTTAAGAGAATTATCAGGTTCAGGGTTAGATGCTGAAATATTAGGAAGTTTATAATTTAAAAAATCTAATCTCTTATCCTCTTACCCCCATATACTAAAAAAGGAGAATCCCTAGCATTTATTTCAATAAAATCCTCTAATTTACCCTTATGTATTTCAATGTTTTCAGGTTTATTAGGATCAGAATTGTGTGAAGTCCTTTTTAGAGCAATCTGAGTATTGGCATGGTCAGGATATTAGGTGACATCAATAACAGCATAACCAGCAGAGACAACTGAATCAACAGAAACAACAGATTCAGACAAAAAAATATTTAGCCAGTTTACCGCCTATAGAATTAGAGAAATTATGCTTTGCATGTTCTACATTTTCCATATAAGAAATAGGATATGCATCATAAGAAACGGAAACCTTAAACATAGATGAGTCATTGCACATTGGGGAAATGAGTTTAGAAGCATATGATTCAAAACATTAAGCACAGATGAATCACCAATCATTGGAAAAAGGAACTTCCATTTTGATTTATAACCGCATCAAGTATACCAATATATAGGCAGAGCATCATCAGTTTTTTAAGCAAGCATATCACATTAAGTAGTTTTTTTCATTTGATTTATAATTTGTGAAGAGAACTTAGAGGGAACCCATGACCCATGAACACGGGTTGTCTCTTGAGGACTGGTAATTTTTGTTGTTTGTCCTTCATTTACATCACCTTTCTTGCCATGAATTCCATCTGAATCTTTTTCCTTTGAGGGTACCTGAGAAAATTAGTTAGTATATAAACCTTTTTCTTTATAGTTACCTGATGTTGAAGCCCCGACCACTTTTCCCGAATCTCTTCTTTGTCTATTAATTGGAGTGTTTTTACCTGTGTTCTGCATTGATGGATTTGTTTCCTTTGGTATTCAAGCTGGGAATTAACCTTGCTGTATTCAAACCCGCAAGAGGAAACTTGTTGCCCTAGATTTTGGCATTTAGTAAAATAATCAAGAATCCCAAACCCCTAAAACTTATCCAAACCCTTTCTAACAATGGTTTGGTGACATCAATTTCAACACAAACCCTAACTACATGTTATTCGGTTCTACCTAGGATTTCTTTGTCAACTATGACAGGTGTTCCTAGTAAATTACCAATAGACATCATAACCCAGTAGTTAAAAAACTGTTGAGGTAAGCCATACATTGTAATCTTAATTAGGGCTATTGGATTGGGATTAAAATTAGGCACATTTAGGCATTTTAAATGAAATAGGATCCAAAATTCCAAAATTTATGCATCCAAAATCTATAGTAATCGTCAAGTATTGAAAATTTAATAAGAACTTATCGATAATCCAATATATAGATATCGGGTTGGCCTATAAAACCCGCAGTTTGAAAATCCTTCCTAATTCTTTCCATTTGCAGCTTGCTTTGTGAAAACTTCCTGACTAGAGTCCATTTGAGCATAGCCTCCAAGAATTCACATTCCTCATCCGTGAAGCTGATACTAGGTTCCTAAAGATGTTCAGTTTTGGGCTTTGGATTGAAGGGAGATCTAATTTCTAGTGCGATAGGTCATTGGGGGGGGGGGGGGGTTGTGTAGTTCTTTCTTAAGTGCTTGAGCATAAGAAAAGTGGTGTTATGCGGTGGCTCTTCCAAATTGGCATCACCACCGAAAGGAATAAACCCTAGAAACAATGGGAAATGGTGGTGGAATTACTTAAAATTCAAAGAGACAAAATATATCATCCCATTTCAACTCATACTAATTAAAAATTAAAAATCATAATTAAAATGTATAAACACCAAATGTGGTAAAAATTTAAGTGTATATTCATCTTATTGATTGTCCCATAGTATTGTGCTCATTTTCTAATCAAGAGTGCACATTTATTTCCTTAACCTTATTAGAAATAATTTACTATTTAAGACCATTAATATTTTTTCTTTTCAATCATTTATATTAAAAATATCATTGTATATACTTTTGACTCAGAAAATGCATTGAAACTTTTAAAATTTATGTGCATCAAATGCACATAAATTATGTGCTACATTCAAGTAACACTAATTTAGTACGTGAAAGGTGCATGGAGAAAAGTGACACTGACTCATTTATATTAAAAATATCACTGTATATACTTTTGACACAGAAAATGCATTGAAACTTTTAAAAATTATGTGCATCAAATGCACATAAATTATGTGCTACATTCAAGTAACACTAATTTAGTACGTGAAAGGTGCGCGGAGAAAAGTGACACTGATCTTAATTTTTTTAAATTTTTATTTATTGTACAAGAAGAGTTTTTGTTCTATTTATAGTTTGTATTTATAACTAGACAAGTCTAATTATATTTAGGACTTAAATTAGACAAGTCATATTTCGAGTGTGTTTTAATTTCTATAATAAATATTTAACCCTCACTTGTGTTTATTTGTAAGAGGTAAGATTTGAAGATATATTTTTTGAGAAACATTCCTGAATTTATAATTTGGTTGACTCGTGTGATAGTAAAATTTGTTTCCTATTTGTCGAGGTAGCCAACAAACATGTGGTCAACCACATTAAATCTGTGTACTTCTCTACCTTGTTAGGACTTGAAAGCCTACCAAACTCTACATTAATATGACATTTTCTGCTTTCGCCCAGATTATTATTATTTTTATTATTTGGTACATCCCTAAAAGCTCTACACTAATTGAAATAGACAGGAACTCTATATTCAAGATGTCTCTTAAATACACCTCCCAGGAAGTACTTTATTGTAACCGAGCAGACCCTCCTTAAAGTAATGCCTACCCTTTGGGTTGGGCAGATTGATGGATTGTGGTGTATTGGGTCAAGCCTCCACCACTTTGAATCTCCATTTGGTGCATTATAACCGTTGAATC
>JAUOBV010245694.1:0-11535 GCA_032360425.1 Rubia occidens
CCTCTCCCTCGCCGGAAACCGCTGCAACCCCGCCAAATTACGGTGAAGCCGCTGCAAGTCCAAGCTCTGCGCCGCCGCGGAGAAGACCGGCCGATCGTCACCGGTGGGTACAGATCGACGCCGATCTGTGACGTCAGCCCATAAGAAGACGCAGCTCTACCTTTTCTAAAACAGCTCTGTCGGAATACGCTCACCCTCGACCGACAGTCGACGCTGCTCCTTCGCTGGAAGACGCTCGCTAGCCGTCAGACACTACTCCACTTGTGAGACGCTCTCCACCGGGCCAGCTAAGGGAGGCGACCACTGCCGGAGTTTGGCAGCAAGGATAGGAGGGGCCTAAGCCGCGCTTGTCACGCGCCACCGCCTCCGCCTGCGCCGGACAGAAGCCTCAACGCGCGGCTCTGTCCTGCGTGCCATCACGCGCCACCACACCGTCTGCGCGTGTGTGTCACGCGCCGCCGTACCTGGCTGATTCTGCCAGTGCCGCCGCCGCGCCACCGTGTCCGGCTGATGCCTTAGCTCCGGAATACCGCCTACTGCAATGGTTTCCTTCTTTTTTTCCTTTTTCTTTACTGTTTCTCCTTGTTTACTTTTTATTTTATTTTTATTAATTTTCTTATGAGTTAGGCAGATTAGGATTAAATTGCATTAGGGAGCTTATGCTTTAATTGGGCCACTTTTGCTCAGATATTGGTCACAATTGATTATCTGCCAATTCTTAGTTTTTTCCGACGGCTCCTTTGCTCGGTTAAACTATGTTGGCTTCTGATCTGTTTCATATGGTGGTGAGAAGAAATCCAAGTCAGGGTAGTTTGTTAACTTACTACTGGCGATTCCGTTTCATCATTATGAAACATATTTGTAGACGGTTCAGGCTGGTTTACCAGTTTGGTTATCGTCAGATAAACTTTCGGATACTTATAGGTTGGTGGAAACAAACTGGAAAGTCTCTTATTGGCCCCGAGGGGGGAATCCGAATAACGTTTAATGAGACGGACCAGGGAGTGACCACTAGCTTACTGTATCGTCCAATATTAATACTTGCTTGCAGTTAGTTAGTTAGTTCGAGCCGGACTAGTTGAAAGTGCAGCTTGTATTTGGCCATTACCTTTTGTACTCCCTTTTGTGATTTTAGTTTGGTTTTAGATTGGCTATTACCGGCCGACAGATACAGAGATGGTACAGTCTAGACATATCTTTAGAACAATTTCTGTAATCGTACATATTGCCTCCCTGCGTGGAGATCATTTCTATAACTTTTAAGGTCAAATTATAATTATTGAGAAAGTCTCAAGAAATATGACATTTCCATAAGGTTATGGACAGTTCATGGTGGTTTTTACCTTATATGTTATAATTTTTTTATAAAATTTAAATGTTGTATTTCAAAAGTTAAAACAAGTAATAATATGTATTTGAATGTGAAATATAAAAATATATAATATAAAAAAATATTTACAATATTTCTAAATTTAGCACTCCTCTGTCCCAAACTAAATTGCACTTTTACTATTTGACATACAACACTGTCAAACTTTGGCCACGTATTTGAATAGATATATAAACAATAATATTATCATATGTGATATTGTTGGATTCGTCGTAGTTTCTAAATGTTGACTTTTTATTCGCTATTATTATACGTAGTTAAACATATTAATGGTCAAACATGTTCTTAAAGACCGTGAAAAAAATTATATGCAGTTTAGTTCGGGACAGAGGGAATGTGTAGTTTAACAAACGTAGTGTATAAGGTAAAAAATAAGTGACATTTTTATAAACTTATGGACAGACCGTCTGTCAGGAGACCCACTCATAATTATTTATACCTGAAGATATTTTTGAAAAAAAAATCAAAGTAATGAGAATTTCGTTGCAATGAAAGAAAATAAACATCTAATCACCCCAATAGTTATTTTAATTATATAAAATGACTCCATCTAATGGATAGCTTGTTTAAAACAATATTTTATTTTAGTAATTTAAAATTTTATTAAATCACATTATATTAAGAGTCCGTCTCTTGTAAAACGATCATAAACTTACAACTAATGAGTTTAAATTGTAAATTAGAAGAATTCAAGATAAAATTTTCGAGTTTCATTAATCGAGTCATAAAGTCATAAAGTAATGGTGCGGGGATTGTGCACATTTGATACGACTTTGGTTTGCTTTTCTTTTTCTTCTTCTTCTGTAGGTGGGGGTATTGCGTAGAATAATAATGAACCTCAACACCCGTGTCATGTGGCTTCTAATCTTGTCTAATAAAATCAATTTTACACTTCCTTTTTCTCACTTCTACTTCATCTTCATTAGTGGTTTCATGTTTGTGATCATCGCACACCCGCGGGTGTAACCAGTTGGTTGGGAGTGTGGTACATCACGGAGCAACCCCGAATTCGAACTTCGGCCGCAGCTGTGTGGGGAGTTTCTGGGCCATCTTGGGGTTATACCCCAAGGGGTGCTCAGGGCACCGAACGGACTCGCCACATGGTCCTGATGACTGGCTACCGTGGCTTACCTCCCATGCGATGACTGCGGTGTCGGCTGGTATGGGCGCCCAAGGCTGGCGCACAACCTTATGTTTGTGATCATCGCATTAACTCAGGCCGTTCACACTTTTCTTTCACTTCATATATAGTACTCCCTTGGTCCCAATCATTTCTACACATTTTATGGTCAACTTTCTCGGATCACCATCAATAACTTTAGTTACGTATATTATTGAGTATATCAAAATTTCACATTTAAAAAACACGTGATTCTGAGAATTTAACAATATATCACATGATGATATTGGTGTTTATATAGTAATTAAATTTTATGATCAAACATATATTGAAAAGGTTGACTAAAAATGTGCAGAAATTGATGGGACGAGGAGAAGCAGACATTGCAGACCGAGAGATGGACCATAGTTTTCCAATTTCCATGCCCCCTTGGCCCCTCTATAACTCCGTCCCACCTTCCACAACTACTTCTCATTCCTGCCATTCTCTTTTGCCACTTCCATCCACCCCCCGGTTGTTTCCTATAATCTCTCAATATTTTAATTTTGTCATTTTTATAAAATAAAAATAAATTTAGATGAATAAAATAATAGGATGAAATTAAGTTTATAATTGAAAAAAATAGAATGAATGAATGAATGAAATTAAGGCATATTGTCATTGTAAAAAAAGAGTGTTGAAAAACCGTATCAATGGAAAAAGTGATAATGTTAAAAATTCAGAGAAAGTGTCTCCTTGTCAACATTTAGTTTGTGCTACAATTGAGATCCTTCTAGCATTGTGTATTGGTAAGCAGATCATGATGATTTCTGTGGCTTACCTCCTTCACTGATTTGTAGTGTCGGAAATAGGGTGTTAAAGATCTTGAAGAATATTTATAACTACATGTTGTTGTATATCAAGGTGTTCTATATTATGAGTTTTCTTAAATTCAAATATATCATAGATTTAATGTCTCGTGTAGTTGAATAGAAAAGTATTTACTAAAGTATTTTATCCTTCTTATCTATATATTGCATAAGTATTGAAAGAGAGTTGAATGTAGGAAGGCGGAACAATGAAAATAATAATAAAATAATATGGATGAGTGAATTAAGGAGAATGACTAAAATATTTTCAAATTATAAAGTGAGAAAAAAAATAAAAAGACATTTTAAAAGGTAAAGTGTGACGATAATAGAAAACCATAGATGATAAAACAATGAAAGCAAAATTTTAATATACAAAAGGAAATTTATAAAATTCTTATATTTCTCTATAATATACTAGAAAATTTTGTCTAAATAAATCGTGACAATGATGTTACATAGTTTATTATGTTACGAATTCGTAAAAAATATCCAAACTGAGTGCTTAGAAGAATTTATAGTTAATTGTAATAAATTAGCTCATTTTAACATTAAAATACTGCACCTAAAAACTTATGTAGAATATGAAGAAGGTGAACCATTGTTATTGAATTATTTTTTACTTTACGCACTAAATGTGTAAATTAAAAATGACTTTATTACTATGATGATTTCTTATGAGTAGTTTAGGTTGATTTGTAAAGTATTCTCATGTTTTAAAATTGTGCCATTCCCAGTTAGATTTCATTGGAAAATTTATTCCCATACCCACCTCAAGATAACTTTTTTATTTTATTTTTAAAAAAAATAAGAAAACAAAACACATATTTTATAGTTCACCAAACGTGTTGCTTACCTCCACAAACAGATACAGATTAATATTATTATGCAAAGGAGTTAGATAGATTACAAATGTCAGAAATTATGTCACCCAGACTCACCAGATCAGATTCCAGACTCAAAAGAGTAACATCTTTCCCACTTCCTAATCAGCTCCCAAACTCTCCCTTTATTTATAAGAGTTCAAATGCAATTTTAGACTTTTCCAATTCATTATCCAACTTTTAGAATTTCTAATTTATGAAGAAAACTCTTTAACTCTCATTAATTAACTTTTGGGGATTTGAAGAGATACCCAACAAGTTCCTTCTCGATTCTTTATATATATATAAACAGAATCTGAACAAGAGTTATATATAGACATGTGAATATCACAAATAAACAATAATTGTGCTACGTGTAACAGATGCATGGTGATTATGTCGAATGTACCAGACAACTACAAATGTACGGAAGAAGTGTTGAACAAACAAACCTGGGGTAAGTAGATACCACCAATAAGAATATACCCAACCAGGAAAGGGTTTATCAAATAGATAGATTTCTACAAGTTCAATTAGGTACGAACTTGTGACAACGGACAAATTTAACAAATATAATCATGAAAAAGTTTGCTAACAGAGTAGCTCGATTTCCATAAGTTCAATCAGGAAAAAAGTTACCAAACATAGCAGCTTGTGAATCCCAATAGCGATAGAAACATGCATCTTCTCAAGACTTGCCAACAGATCACCCAACCTCATATTTTCTTTTTCTTCTTCTTCCTTATCTTGAAAAGAAGTCTTAATGAACCAACTCTGATACCACTTGTTGGATATCGGGAATGCATTTTCCACCTCAACTAACACTAGTATGACATTATTCGCTTTTAATTAAGACTGCACAATTTTGATATTGGGCCCGACTCCAGAATAGTTCATACTAATGTGGTAGAACTATCACTAATATAGTATTTAAACACTCTCTCCTCTTCCAATTTGGGATTTGGGTTGAACACACCCAACACATTATCAAATCATTAACGAGGTCAGTCAAGAGCTTATTTAAAGGGAAATGTATGTTTCTTCCAAGCATTTCTTATACTGTACCCCTAGGGTACCATGAATGTGCATCATAAATGAAAAGGTCTTGTATAAGACCGTATCACAACGAGACCATGAATTAAATTACAAATACTTCAGTATAGGGTTTCAAACTGAAGTTTTAAAAGTTCAGGGGATGTGTAAATTTATTAATTTACAGTTAAGGCTGGGTGTAAATAACAAACTTTTCATCTTCCTTTCCAACCTTTCCTCACAAAATTTGTTCCGTCATCTTGCAACTGCTCTCCCATTTTCTTTAAGCTCTCGAATCTCTACAGCACACAACCATTTTCCCCTTCCATATAACATCACATTCTCTCTATTTTTCTTCCTCATTCCTTGCATTTCGCAAAGAACAATTGAAATTTTGGCTCCATTTTCGGCGATTTTGCAGTTTTAACCTTGTTTCTAGCGATCTACCTCAACATGACAGTCATTTTGTGTTTATTTTTGAAAGTAATCTCTTCACTCTCCTTTTTTATGTGTATTTTCTTGTTTTTCCAATTTTGTTTAAGTTTTTTAGTGCATGTGATATTCTAAGATTCGTGTGGGTTTCACTAAGTATTATTTTGTGGTTTTTGTTGGTTGTGTAGTTGAATCGCGGTTTATTGTGTGTTCTATTTGATGTTTTAGGGTTTATGTTGTTCACATTGTTAATATTTTGGGGGTTGCTATGTTGTTTTTTGCATTCAGTGAAGGGTTTAATGTTTCAATGGTTTTGTATGATGTTATTTGAGTGTTATTATTCGGATTTTGTGTTGTTTTTTTTGTTTAGATTTTGTGTGACATGTTAGGGTTTTATTACGATTTGTGCTAATTTTTGTATTGTTGCTATTTATTAGATGTCAATCAAGAAGGAAGGAGGATCTGTAGTTTTTTTTTCTTTTTCATCTGTGATGTTTTAGATCCGGGTGTTGATGTTTATGGTTATGTTTTTTATGTTTAATGTTTAACCTATAAGTATTGTTATTAGTGTTGGTGTGATGATTTAAGTTCAATGTTTGACGCTTGTGGTGTTTTCATGCTTAAGTATGCAACTGATGTTCATTTTTGTTGTTTTGATATTTGAATGTGTGTTGTTGGTGTTTTTAAATTTTGAGATTGATGTTTTAAATATTGTATGTGATGTTTCTTAATTTAGTTGCCAGTGATGTTATTAGTGCTATTGTGATGCTTTACTTTCAGATATTGATGTTTTTATTAAGGGCGAACGACTTGGAAGACCCCTGAACTCCCTCCATCGCTCACCTTTGGAACCTTTTTTAAACACTTTTGAACCCTCAACTAACAAAATTGTTGAGTTGTGGCCCCGCCTTCCGGTTAAAGTGTCAAGTGTTAGTAAAAACGTCAATTTTAATGGCAAATTAGTAATTTTGCATTTCCCTTTTTCTTTTCTCATTTTTCTTTTTTTCCTTTTCCTTTTCTCTTTCCTTTTTCCTTTTTCATTTTTACATTATCCTTATTTCCTTTATTTTCTTCCCCATTTCCTATTTCCTCTCCCTCTTTCCCATTTCCGCTTTGCCGTCTTCGCCACCCTAGCCAGTCCACCACCGCTGCCTCCAGACGCTGATTCCCGTCCGCCTCACCCCCTATGCCCGCAAACCTACCCCTTCTCAAACCCACCACCGCCGAATATCGAACCACCCCTTTTCAAACACACCTTCAACAACGGTGTTGCGAGTTACAATTTCTATTCCCTCCCTCCGACACCATCTCTTTCATGCCTCATTTGGTATGTATCCATCAATTAACTACCAGAGTTCTTGCTTGAATATTTTGAATCTAAACTTCATAGCATTTAGTGAATTTGAATTCAAACCTGTTTTGCGACTATTTACTGTTGGTGTTCTTGTGTTTATGGCTGAGTTTGGTCTTTAAATTTGAATATAGTTAGGTTTGTTTTGTGAATTCGAATCTGGATGGGTTTCTTCACGGTTGTCTTTTTTTGGGATTGTAATTTTGCTTGCTCAGTCTGAATTTAGCTCTCCGGACCGAATGTAATGGTGGATTGTGGTGGTTGACCTGGTCACCAGAAAGTTAACGCTTGTTGAAGGTGTTCTTGTTCGCCTGAATTAATAGCTTCAGATGGTGGAGATGAATGATTTGGTGTGGTTAATTCTTCTCCAATTTTTAAAGCTTTTGTTGTGGATTGTATAGCCTGAGTGAGAGACAATGAGGGGGGGTATGTTGGACGGAAAAGTTACCATAGCGGAAAACGGCGGTGGTGGGGAAAGAGGCAGTGGTGGAGGGGGCCCAAGGGTGTAGGAAAATGGAAGGATGAAATGGGAAAGAGGGAAGAAAATAGAATACATAGAAAAAATAAAAGGAAATAGAGAAAATGAAAATGAAAAAAATGAAAGATTAGAAAATGATCATTTCGCCCTTAAACTTAAAACTTTTGACCAAAGTTGACAATTTGACCTGACACAAGGGCCACGACTCAGCAGTTCTGTTAATTGAGGGGCAAAATGTGTTTTATGTATGTGATGTTTGCCATTTTATTAATGTATGTGATGTTTCATGTTTAGTTAACAGTGACCTTTTTGTTTTTGGTGTTTCCTGATTTTTTGCTTTCTCTTTGTAGCTTGCTGGCAAGCTTTCTACAGATTCAAAGGGAATAATGACGTTGTCACCAGGGCCTTGATGTCTGATTTGGACAAAGGTGTGAAAAAATTGAGCCTGCTCCTCCTATGAGTTCACATGAATACTTTTCCAAGGCAGAGCTCCGCGATGTCATTGATGAGATAATTAAAAAAAAATGAGGAATCATACTCCGGAAGGTGCTCCCTTGAACAGAGGACAGGAGCCAACCTTTGATCTTGGTGTTGATGGAATATGAGAGTCATACTCTTCAAAACCAACAGGAGAAGGGAAGTTTGTAAAAAAAACTAGCGGCGAGGGAAAACAAGTCGGGAAAAATAGAATTTGGTTGTTTGGAATGTATTGTTCAACATTTATGTTTAAGTTATGATGGTTGATTTGTTAGTGCTAAGACATTAGATTGTTATTGATGTTTTAGGTTGATTTGAATTTTTCAGTTTTTATATTAGGGATATGTTAGGGTATTTGAGCCTTTTTGTAATGAATGATGTTTAATGGTTTGATATTATTTTTTTGTTGTTCTAGTGATGATTCTTTGAGTTCATTTGATTTTGAATTATTAGTGTTTGATGTTTTATGTCTTGCATAAAAAATTATTAAAATTTCTTGTTCATCCATGATATACATAATGTGATTTAAATCATCTTACATCTGTATATTATCATGCAAAAAATAGCATTAGTGGATAGAAGTAGAACGTGAAAGAAGTTAATTCAAATGCAATAACAGTGGAATGTATAAGTGCAGTCGAGCATATGAATATCCTGTCTAAATCAACATCCTCATCACATCATCGTTTTGTAAAGCATCAAACAAAAAAATGAATCATCACAACGTAACAGTGTAATATCACAGTATGACAACAAATAATAATCAACTTCTAACAAGCTGATTTCAGATCAACTAATCATTTTGTGTTTTGGAACCAAAATTTCCGTCTCACTGGCTTCTTCCTTTCAAACTTAACTTTCACTCTTGCACTTCTTCCTTTGTTTTTTTGTTTTTGGCGGATTGAGAACTTCGGGAGCTATCTTTGTTGATGATTCTCTTGCACTGTTTGTTGCTGAATGTTCTTGTATATCTATTGCCTTCATTTGATTCATTTAAGTTGAGTCTCTATTCAGTCCCTCTTCAAGGATTTTTCGAGTTTTTATGTCATTTACACACTTTAACACTATATAGTAGTACTTGCGGTACTCAGGAAACCAAAAGAAAACACAATGAAATATGAGCATGCTATTACTCAAAAATTTAGTAATTATGTTTCTATTGAAACATAATGCTATAAATTTATAACATCCAACAAAATAGGAGCAACATCATTGTGTACATTTTATCCAATTGTAATTTGAAAACAAATTATTTTTTAATGTATATGCTCATCAAATATTTTGTTTGCATAATGTAGTGCTAAACATGCTCTGTAAATTTCTAGCATAATACTATATAATGTTTACTGCAAATTGTAATCCTGATCATGCTTAGTCAATTTTTACTATCATGCTATACAGTTAACACATCATACTCCCTCCATCTCAGTATAAATTGCACATTAATCATTATCACATTAATCAAGAAACATGTTTGACCGTTAATATGTCCACCTACGTATAAAATGGTAAATAAAATGTTAATATTTAGAAATTACTTATTACGGCGAATTCAACAATATCATACATAGTAATATTGTTACTCACATATCTATTAAAATATGTAGTCAAACTTTGATAGAGAATAGTGCCAAAAAAACAAGTAGGAAATTTAAGCTGGGACGGAGAGAGTGCCAATTTTCATGAACATCATCCGCTATAATTTAGATCTTCAACTACGTATAGTTATTTTCATAATGTGCAAGATGCTCAACAACACATTTAAAACTTAAAAATAACTACTCATAACGTGAATTCCAACATGTGAAAGTTTAGGTGTTTTAAATGAAACTTTCAGCAAATTGACAAGATGTTGCTTCTTCAAAGACAAATAAGCAACATGTATGTAAAATCAACCGTACAAATCAGGCTTTTCAAACACATGTTCCTGCTATATTCGATTTCAAATCAGAAAATTGAAAACTCAGAATCAATTACTGAAAGATCAACAACCTATGTTGTGAAACAGGGAAGATATGTTCATCATTGACATCCGATTCAATTTGTCATGTATGAGTGCTAATTGATTGTTGATCTCGTAATCACCTTCTTCAAGTCATGATTTGAGTTTTGAATCTGTAAATTTTGAAATCGAGTTGATTCGCAGATTTGGATGATTGATATTAAATTAATACCTAATCGTAGTTGTAGATTACTTAATTGATGCTTTGTTGATGTCGATCGGCATTTTTCTTCAAATTCGTTGTGATTAAATTTGATGATGAACAACGATTGAAGATTTGTTGTTGCAGAAAGATTTTGGTTGAGAAAATGACGTTTAATCGATTTTGGTTGAACATATTTGGTGAAGACGTGTTTTGGGAGGGGGTTTAGAGTCGCGCTTCAGGTTGGGTGGGATTTTTGGGTTTGTTTTTGTATATTTGTTATTTGGTCCCTAATAATTTTCACAATTTTTCACTAATGACACCGAGTCCATTTTATTTGTAAATTTGCCTCTGAATTTGGTTTGTCATTTCACTATTTCCCTCTAGTCTTTGGTCTCACCATAAGACGGTTTCACAGGAAACAAACTTATCATAAATAGGTAGAATGCACATTTCAATACTATTATTTGTGCATTCAATATTTATATAGTAATCACAATCAAATTATAATAATGCACAACTTCACATAATACAATACATATTTTTACAATTTAAAATACATAAAACATCTTTAAAAATACGATACTGTTATGAATAATGAAATGATCATTAACAATAAACTAGATTTGTGATAATTAATTATTTCACTATTTATTTACCCCCTAAATTCAACACTGTAATTACCCCCTAAATTATTTTATAAATACCCCCTAAGAGGATTAGAAAATACACTTCTCATTCTCACATTCTCATTTCATCTCATCCTTATCACTTTCTCCATTCTCTCTGGAGGGGTCAGTTAATCTCAATAACTATAGGGACCCATTAAATACAAGTTAATGGGATGAAAAATTCCCATTGTTTTCTAGTTTGGGATTATGATAAAATGAGTTTTATAGTATTGGGTTACAAGGAGAAATGGGATTGGGATCCCAATCTTCCCATATACCCATTTAAAATTGGGTAGTTATGGGTACCCAATTAATACTTGATCACTTCCCATCTTTTGATGAATAAATTTTTTAGTGTCATTAGACTCCACTCAAGCATGAATATTTTTTACTCTTTTCTGACTATTTTTATAGTTACAATTTCCAAACTTCATCAAATTCCTACGACTGTAAACGAGTTTGTTCGAGTTCAAATCGTTTAAAATATTTTGAACTTGGTTCGATTCGACTGAACCTGTAAAATCATGATTCACCTCAAGCGCGAGTGAAATTAAATTAGTTCGAGCTCGAAATCGAGCCATCAATAAATATATTATATTATATTATTTACATTATATCATATTATATTTAATAAAATTGAAATATATATAACATGTTAGCTCTGTAAACTCGACGAGATTAACGAACAATATTAGTTGGGTTCGAGCTCGAGCTCAAATACTGTACAAG
>JAUOBV010246127.1:0-11533 GCA_032360425.1 Rubia occidens
AGATCGGCATTGATTAGTTTCAGATGAAGAAGCATGCCCATACCGCTGGCGGCTACACGAGAGAAGAGAAGAGGGAAGATGGTGAACTATAGGTTCCATCAATACCAAGTTGTGGGAAGAGCTCTTCCGTCGGAGACCGATGAGCATCCCAAGATCTACCGAATGAAGCTTTGGGCCACCAATGAAGTCCGCGCTAAGTCCAAGTTTTGGTACTTTTTGAGGAAGCTGAAGAAGAGCAATGTCCAAGTTCTTGTCATCAACGAGATCTTCGAGAAGAACCCAACCACCATCAAGAACTATGGCATCTGGCTGAGGTACCAGAGTAGGACTGGCTATCACAACATGTACAAGGAGAAAAGAGACACCACTTTGAACGGGTCTATGGAGCAGACAAAAAAAAGTTCCAGACGAAGAAGAAGAAGACCCTGGAGAAAATTAACTTCTTTTTGGTAATTTATCCTCCTGCCCTCAAATTTTTCTTTTTGCAGAATGACCCTTGTAACCGTTGACTACATAGTTGACTTAACTAAAACTGGTTGTTGCCTGTTATTGGATCATTTTGGAACATAAATGAAGGTTTGGGTACCATTATGTTACCATATTTAACTTTGGGCACTAACCTGTGAATTAGGGTAAAAGTGGGTACCATTTTGAACATTTGCTCGATAAAAGATGTTTCATACTTCTTGGTTTGACAAGTATGATTGGCCGAAATATAGTATTTCAAAGGATACGACATATTGCTTTTGGTGATATCTTTTCAGGAATTCGGGTGGTCGAGTAGGAGATGAAACATTCACTAAATCTGGGATGACCAACTGGAAAAAGCTATTGAAAAATTTAATACACATGTTGGTGGGATGGGTAGTGCTAACAATGATGCTATGTTACAAGTTTAATCAAAGACAAAGTGTGAAACATTTGGTACTAGCACATACAAGTGGGAAAGAAATTGCTTATCGTATCCGCCTAACTGCGGCTCTAGATGTGACAAGGTATTTTTTGAAGTAAGGTTTGGTTTTTCATGGTCATGATGAGTCGTGTGATTCTCTTAGTTCGGACAATTATCTTGTTACTTGAGTGGTATAATCGATGAAATAAGGATATTGCTAAGACAGTGGATGAGAATGTTCATGCAAATAGTCAAATGACATCTGATGAGACATCAAGTGCATGTATTTTTCAAAGCATTTAACATTTCTTTTGTTATCTTTTTGTTAGAAGATTGTTAGATTTAAGGAGGTTTACAATATAAGGGGTTTAGATAACTGTTTTCAGTTTATGTATCTAAATCCTTCATTTTGTAACCTATTTTAAGTCTAATGGATTTTTTTTTATCCTTATGAGCATCTAGAGTCCTTTTTGTGAGCTTAATTCATAGATTGATCGTAAGCACTTCAGATTATTTTAGTGAAGTCCATTCAAAAGGATGGTAAAAGATTGAAGGCCACAAGTCAAAACGTTGTAGAAGATAGAAGGGTCAAAGAAGGAAGACAAAGAAGCGGATTAATTGTGATCTGAAAGTTTAAACTGATTTACGGGAATGATCCGAGAAGAACCATCCCCCAAGAATAGTACCATTTGATTTGTCTTCTTGAGTGCTATAAAATCGACTACAAGAACTCCTGAAACGGATCAACGGTTTACTCGTGGGAAACAAAATAAGAAGCTGCGAACTGCAGCTAGCCCGTGCAGATCAATATCTGCCCGGGCAGATGAGTGAGCCAAGATCAAAACATTGGACTGAAGCCTCCACCACTCGGGCAAAGCCATTTCCGCCCGGGCGACGCCTGCTGCACTTTTTTTCTTTTTTTCTTTCCTTTCCTCTCTCTTGTACTATAAAAGCCATTTTTGGCCACCCACTTCCTATCTTCTCCCTTTGGCCAAATTCCCCTTCTCAAGAACCCTAGTTTGTGCTTTTCTTTCATCTTTTCTCTCTCTTTGTTTATGTATGAATTTGTCCATGAATGTTAGTATGTTTTGTGTTAGCTAAACTTATCACTTGGGAGCAATTGATTGAAAATTCCAAACCCATGTATTGAGACTCTATTTTACTTTTTCATAAGCATTTATTGTGAAGCATTTATTGTGAAGAATTTATTGTGCCAGTAATGTTGATGTTTACTTCATTTATGTTATGTGTTGATTGAGAATATGAAATGTTTGCATGATTAAGTGTTAGAAGTGTTAGGAAAGTGTACAATTTCTTCTCGCCTTTGGCATGAAAATCCAAGAACATGGAATTAGAACTTCGTGGACGACCCCAACTTGCCATTATCTACTTAGTTGCAGTTAGGAAGAAATTAGGGCTTATAAATTATATTTTTGAGAGGTACAGTGACGCCTTCCAACATCTCCAAAAGTTCAAAAGGAACTTGCAAGTGTTTGTGCTAATAAGGTAAAAAAAAAAGTCATTGTTGATGATATAGGGGATAACGTATTTCCTCTCATGGTAGATCGGTATAAGATGTGTCAATAAAGGAGCAAATGAGAGTTGTCTTAAGATATGTGAACGATCAAGGTGATATTATTGAGCACTTTCTTGTTGTGGTTCATGTGCCTAACACTTCCTCTATTTCTTTGAAAAAGGCTATTGATTGTTTGGTTGCAAAGAACAATGTGTATATATCCAAATTGAGAGGCCAGTGATTTGATGGAGCTTCTAACATGCAAGGTGAATATAATGAGTTGAAAGCTCTCATATTGAGAGAGAATTCAGCTACAAGGTATGTCCGGCAGGGGGAAAATTTAAAAAAAAACTAGTTTGAAGAGACCAAGGGATACTCGTTGGGGATCATATTTCATTACTACTATTAGTTTGATGACTATGCGGCCTTCGATTATACAAGTGCTAGAAAATATGCATGCAGATGGTGAATGTGTTGATGGTAGTGGTCTAGCTTCAAGTTTGATTGGGAAAAAATGAAGAGTTTTGACTTTTTATTTGTGATGTACTTGATGAAACACTTGCTAAAAATTACAATTTAACTTTCTCTTGCTTTGCAACAAAAGGATCAAAACATATTGTTAGCTGTGAGTCTAGTTCAAACAATGAATAAAGCGTTGCAAGAATTCAGAAATAAAGGGTGGCATAAATGGTTAGATCAAGTGAGCAATTTTTTGACAAGTATGTTATCTCGGTGCCAAATATGGAAGAAAATATGGGTAACTCATGGTCGTAGCAAGCTAAGTGAACAAATGGTTACCAATCTCCAAGACTTTCGTGCTGATATTTATATTGTGGTATGCTTTTCATTAGCTTTTTAAATTATACTTTACTTTTTAGTTAATTTTTCTTTAAATATTTCTTAACTTTGTAAGTATGTTAAAATTAGGTACTTGATACGATGATTCGAGAGATGAATCAACGCTTTCCGGAATCAAGTTCAGAGTTGCTTACATGTATTGCGTGCCTTGATCCCAGAGATTCTTTTTCTAAATTCGACATTGGTATGTTGCTCAAACTTGCAAGTCTTTATCCAGATGACTTCTCAGTTTCTGACCTTGGATTACTTGAGCATGAACTTCATTGTTACATTAAGAATGCACGATCCGATGCAAGATTTTTAGCGATTGAGAACTTGGGATATCTTGCTAAGGAAATGGTTAAAACAGGTAGAGATTCGATCTTTCCATTGACATATCGTTTGATTGAGCTAGCATTGGTACTACCTGTTGCAACTGCTTCCGTTGAAAGGGTTTTCTCTGCAATGAAAAATATCAAGACTGATTTACGCAACAAAATGGGAGATGAATGGTTGAATGATAGCATGGTTGTGTACATCGAGAAACAGGTGTTTGTCGGAATTGAGAATGAGAAAATTTTGCAAAATTATCAAAAGATGCAGTCTCGTAGAATGCAACTCTCTCCACTTAATTCTGCATGTGGTCCTACTGTTCAGAAGTAGTTATTTTATGAACTAATTTTGTATTAAGACTTCGTTATTAGTTAATATTGATTTTGTAATACGACTTTCGAAACTAATTACATTGGTTATGTTGGATGGTGAATTTTTTTTTATGTAAAATGAGCCCCCTCTTCAATTCTAGTCTAGTTCCGCCACTGGTTCAACGCCAGTCTGAATGGCAAAGAATAGAAAATGTTTCAAGAATGTGATCAGAACTTCCAAGGCCTCCATCGCTCCTTCATCTCTTTTGACAGTCACAATGTACCGCGAAAAAGCCAGAAACTCAAGTGCATTGTCCATAATGGAATCAACCTCCCCAACAACTTTATGGGCCTTCAGAGGACTAACTTTGCTGCCTGATTGGTTCAGCTCTTTGGCTAACCAGTAGACCTCATCCGCTATTCTGGAAAGCCGATCAAGCAAACCCCCACGAGATCCAAAACTTAATTGCCAGAAATCTTCAACTTTCTCTATTCCAATTCTTCCAACAGCAGCTCGAATCCTCGAAAAGAGACCTTGCCGATCAACGTCATCACGCAACGTAGTTGAACAAAGAAGACGAGTCTTCAGAATCCTTAGCCATCCCATAGCATCAGCATCATCATCATCGATCCCCAACATTCTCAGACAAAGAAGAAGTCCTTTCAGATTCATTAGCGCGATCTTCAGTTGATTCAGTTCAGAAGGATAACTGTTCCGACCGATGGTCACCAAGTTAGAAGTAATAGAAGCAACAAGGGAAGAGGCCATGTTTTTCGTTGATAAAAAATTGCAAAGATAATTTCGGAAAGCTATAGGCCTGTGGGGAAAATGAAAAAGAGGCCCTGACAATATTTCATTTGGATTTGAATTTGCATTTCAATTTGAATTTAACTAACATCACGTTTGACTTCATCCTACCCTTTCATATATTACCTCTTAAAAGCGGCATTCTTCGTCTCTACAATAATTTATAGTGAATTTTCTTCCTTCTTCCTTCGCTTCCACAACCTAACAAATTTTGAAAGAAAACGTCGGTGCAAGGGAGGAGAAAACGTCGGTGCTAGAGCCGAGTCTTCACTTTCGTAGTGGATTCGACGAAATCAGACTTTTGGTGATTAGATTTGTGAAAGTAAATCATTATCACCACACTCATAATATTGAATCCGAACTTCTATTCTTTTTTCCCTTTGTGGGTTTGGATTTCATGAGTTGCAAGCTAAGTGTTTGATGTTTTGCTCGACTTAATACCTAATCCTAAGTTTCTACTCTTTTATAGGGATCTTTTGCAGGGTATCCTGCCGAATACAAGGAAAAAGATATGGTATGACGCCCATTTGCGTATGAGTTTCAATTGGATTGGATAATTTTACTGTAGCAATTGGACTGGAGTCCTTATTCCTTCGCTTCCACAGCCTAAATTTTTTTGAGAGAAAACGTCGGTGCAAGGAGGGAGGGGAGAAAACCTCGGTGCTGGAGCCGAGTCTTCACTTTCGTAGTGGATTCGACGAAATCAGACTTTTGGTGATTATCTTTGTGAAGGTAAATCATTATCACCACACTCATAATATTGAATCTGAGATTCTCTTATTCTTTTTCCCTTTGTGGGTTTGGATTTCATGAGTTGCAAGCCAAGTGTTTGATGTTGTGCTTGATTTAGTAGCTAATCCTAAGTTTCTACTCTTTAATCGGGATCTTTTGCAGGGTATCCTGCCGAAATACAAGGAAGAAGAAATGGTAAGATGCTCATTTGCCTCTAAGTTTCTATTGGATTGGATAACTTTACTATAGCAATTGGATTGGACACTTTTGCTGTCAATTTGAGTTATTGAACACTCTTTATGACGTGTTTTTTCTTGCGAATAGATTAAAAAAAGTAAATTCTAGAATTGTTGAAGTGGTTGCAACTTTTAGGTTTTGCTTACAACTTCTGCAACTTCTGTGGGTCGGATGAAAGCTATTGTCAGAAGTGTCAGAGAGATTTTTATACCTTATAAGAACTCATATATTTGCGTGAAGTTGTTTATCTTTAATTTTATATGCCTCTTCGAAATGTCTCTTTTCCAACTTCTTTACCAATTTATCATTTCTATTAGCTCTTGTCTCAATAAACTATGACCCCAATATTCCCCTCCCCCACCCACTTAATTTAACCGGTTCTCTTTGAAAAAAGTAGGAAAAGGGTTATAATCATCGTGTGTATGTTTGTCTCCTTTCTTAATAACTTTTCCCAAATAGTTAGTTCTCCATGGTCATAAGTAAGAGTTGATCTATTACTATATGCTGCTTTGTTTTGATTAAATGTTACTATACAATATACTGTATCAGTATAATTGTGTTTTGCAATGATGATATAAAAGGCTAAAAAATCCCTTATATTTTGTTGGAATCTACTCAAGGGACATGGTATCTTCACATGTTGCTTCCTTAAGGGTAAGGAAAGTAATGTGTAAAATTTTCGGTAGCAATTGCTGCATCAGAGGTGAGCTAAGCTACATGCATCTGCAGATTCTGTACTCTAATGTTTCTTTCTTTCGTAGAACTTTCAGATTTGCCTCATTAAATTTTCGTGATTGAAAACTGTTGTAAATTCAACTTTTCATCTCTTGCTACACCAAGATTGCCTTTATGTCAGATGATTATTCATTTGTTCGGGTAGAGTTTTGCTCAATCAAGTTCTAACAATTTTACGCATTTCTCAAATTATGAACAATGTCAGCTCCTCAATAACGGTGTGTGTCCCCCCTACAGAAGATGATATATATTCAGGAAAGAGTTTGGTAATGTTCTCTTCCACATGCATATTCTTCTATTAATCTTCTCTCTGGAAAGTAATGGAACTCGCGTATAAATTGAATTTTTCAAGTTGTAGTTGTGTACTCTTTGCTTGGATGTACTAAATTGCCAATTTTAATTAGGGGAACTACATTTACGAAGTACAGCAAGTACTGTTGTAGTCTAACTCAATGAAACTCTCACGTGGCACATGAATGTTCACACTGGATCAACGAAACATGCGCCGACTTACCGCAGAAGCTGAAAATCTGCAATCGTTGAAATCCAGGAATCCTCTGACCTCATATCCGCACTTTCGAGGTAACATTTTATCTCCACGAGGGATACTTTGTGTAGTTTTAAAGTGAATTGATTGATTGAATTAATTTTTCATTTAATTTTAAGTTTATGTGATGATATGATGACATTTATTGACCGGACTGGTAAATTGTTAATTACATCAGTAATCAGGCTTTTGAGACATTTTGATTAAAATCTGTAAATTTATTCCTTGTAATAATTAAACGAGACTTGTCATCCGTTGTTATGTATAGGTATGGGGAACAGTAGAAGGCTCCTCATTTAAATGCCATTTCGAAAAACTTAATAGATTGAAGGAGCTCTCTGAGGTTTGTCATATATGATGGATTTTATACATAGGCCGCCAGTTCAGTTAAGCTCAACTGTTATTAGTCATGAATTATATTGAATTTAGTTTAGTTTGGCCTGTGAGAACAGTACGTTAAGTACTGAATGCACCTGTAGTAGTCATTAATAATTTTGTTTTGATATCTATATGTTTTACCATATTGTTGCATTATGCGTTAAAGCATTTCTGAGTTTTTCTGGTTAAATCATGATGTTTGGTGTTATGACTTATGACTAGGTTTAATCATCAGTGTTTCAGACATGTGTTATGACAATGATATTTGAGGGCTATTTCTTGCAGCTCTTTGTCTGGATGCAGCTGCATGACAAGACCAATGTTATCTCTTACAGTGGTTACATAATGTTCATGGGGAAGAGTCTTTATCCTACCAAGGCACTAGAAATATACAGGAGCATCAAAGATGATTCTACAAGGAACAATGTTTCTGTCTGTAACTTTGTTCTTAGCTATCTGGTAAAGAATGGGACGTTTGGGAGTTGCTTCAACACATTTAATCAGATGAAGAGAGAGGGCCTAAAACCAGATATCGTTACATTTTCTACGGTAGGCCACTCTTTGACTGATGGTTTATTTGCTAGAGTGATTGCAACTGAATAAATTTAAACATGACGTTTCACATTATAAAGTTAGGGTTTTACCGATGTCCTTTATATTTGATGCAATGCAAATATTTCAGAAATCAACTTAAGATAATGATGGTATTTACTCATGGTCTGAGCATTGACCCATTATATTACTGTTTCAACTCTGTGAGTTTTTTAAATGTGCTCAAAGCTTTTGTTTGAATCAATGAAGCTTTTCTCCTTTTATCTGTAGCTAGTTATAGGCTGTGCAAAATTCAAAGGTGGCTATTCTAGGGATTTAGATTTGGTTCAGGAACTGATGTTTAATGGGCTATGCATGGACAGTGTAATATTTTGAGGAAATGAAGAGTGAAGGTCATTCTCCTAATATCATCCATTATAGCTAGTTGTTAAATGCATGTTCAGCTGATGGTGACTTTGGGAAGGTAGATGAATTAATTTAAGAGATGAAATCCGTGGGGTTAGTGCTGAATAAGGTTTGTTATCTTTTATTGTATCTACCGAAGGTAATATATATTATCAAAACAGATCTTCGCACATTCTTTTAAATGTGTTCTTTCCTTGCAGGTTATTCTAACAAATTTTCTCAAAGTCTATGTTAAAGGCGGTTTATTTGAGAAATCAATGAAACTTTTGAATGAATTGGAAGCCTTAGGTTATGCACAAGATGAGGTACATAATCTGTTTATGCATTATTAGAGCATATCAATGTTTTTGACTTGAGATCCAGGCGAGTCTACTGCATATCATTCTTTGTTTTGGTGACAAAGGCTTAGCAGTTGTTGTTGGAAAAAAAGAAAAGAAAATAAAAAGAAAAGGAAAAAGAATCATGATTAGTTCAACAAGCTAGCATCTGGATGAGAGTAAATTTAACTCTTTTATAGCCAGGTGCTAGTGTTGTTAATTAACATTTTTTGCTCTTTAGTGTCTTATAATTTGTCCTTTTATTGTTGATCATTTAAAATCAACACCATTCACACTCTCATATTAATCATATCATGATTATCATTTAAACGTACCGAAATCATGTATTTTTAGCCCAAAAGTATATTTAATTATCCTATAATAATTTATTATCACACTCTTGAATCTTTGTTTTGTTACCTTTTCATAATGTCTTTATTTAATGGTTAAGTTGTTTTTAATGCCTATCATGGTTGCTCAGTTTTGTTGAAAAGTTATGTTTTTTATGCAGATGCCTTATTGTATACTTATGGATGGTCTAGTAAAGTCTGTAACCAATAAAAAAGCTGCCTACTTATCAGCCTCTCCATGCACATTAGCATTTGGTTTGGGTATCTATTCTGATGCCGAAGAAATCATGAATGCGAAGAACAAGGATACTCTCATGCACCAAGTGACTTAGTTTATGGCGTTGATTAGAAGAACATACGAACCCCAACTTCGGGTTCTTCGTATTGTTGACATGTTTTACTTGTTGATATGTTTTACGAAATTCAGAAGGAAGAACGAACCTCAGGAATAAACAATGATGTCCAAAATGTAACCGGGCTTTTCAGCTCATCTTGCTAGTTTCTTTAACTATGTACTCCAGTACTCCTGAGACCTAGGGCAATGTTAGAAATCGTTACTGATTTCTTACCAATTAAATATATTATTTTCTCATTCTCTCTCTTCCACCCTACTTTAAGAAATCGCCTAGGAAACTACTCATTTTATTCTCCACAATAGTAAGAAATCACTTTCTACTATTCATATACCCACTTGATTTTATCTATCCTATTCATCAATTTACCATTAATATTTAATTTAATTAAAAAATTTCACTCAAAATAAGTTGAATGTGAAATTTAATAATACATTATCATTTTTAAAATTTAGTTTCGGTTTTTTCCAAAAATTATTTAATATATTGTGAATAAATTTTCATTCCATATATTTTATAAAAAAATTACAAAATTTTAAAGTAATTTAGACATTTTAAAAAATAAAGGTTGGGACACATGACCCAATCAGATGGTGCCGCATGTCCCTCACTTGAAAAAACTGCAATTATTGGGACATGTGGCCAATTACTGGCTGACACATGTCCAGTATGTGAAAAAAGAGGCCACTTCCTGCGGCCCCTGCGCAGATGGGATGAATTTAATTCCCATCCCCACCACCGGTTGCTAGACTGATTTCTTAGTAAGAAACCGAGGACCGGTTTCTTATTAAGAAACCACCATTGCCCATACCCTGACTCCTAGCTCTATTTGTATAGCAATTATTATCACGTTGTTCAAGAAACATTGTTTGACCATTAATATATTTATCTACGTTTAATATTAGCAAATAAAAAATTATATTAAAAAACTACTTGCTACGATGAATTCAACAATATTATATACAATAGTATTGTTGGTCATATATTTATTCTAATATTCAGTCAAGCTTTGATAGAACATGGTGTTAGAAAATTAAGAGTACAAATAGAGCTGAGAGAGGGAGTATAACTTTCCACCGTAACGCACTTGAAGATAACCTTCTTCTTTTTTCATTTCCTAGTTTAAATTTGTTTTCATCCCACCTCTCTTTGATTTACATGACGATGAAAATGGAAATGCAGTAGGCTTACATACACACACATATGTATGTATATATGTGTGTGTGTGTGTATATATGTATATAGTATAGTGATCATGTGAGAAAACTCATCTTATGTGAGACAACCTGCTTATGTGAGACAAAATCCCAACCCTTAAAATAAGATGATCCAAGGGCCTACATATAATAAACCAAAATTACATTTTCCAAAATCAAACTTTGGCATTTCTAAAATGACAGTTTTTTCAAAATTTCATCGTTGACACCCGCCATCCTCCACCATCCTCCGCCGGCCAACGACAATCAGCTTCTCCGCCGTCATTTTTTTTGCTCCGCCCTCCTTTGCTAGCCAACAACGGTGAGCTCCTTCACCATTCTCCATTCTGCTCTGCCCTTCTCCGTAGCTGATCTCTAATTTTTTTTTGCCCTACTCCGCCATTGACCCTCCCAATCTTTCGCGCCGCTAACTGCTTCTCTAACCGCCGCTAACACCTATTTCTCCGCCCTCCTCTATGGCTCAACCATTTTGCTCCTTCAACTTTCTAGGTTTTCAAAGGTTTTTCTCGCTTAAATTTTTAATTATTTCTCAATTTCATATTAATTTGCTAATTGAATGTCAATTTTGTCATTTTTGTGAGCTATTATTTTTTCAATCGAATCTCAGAAATGTGCCCTAGGGTTTATTCATCTATTCAGGTTGTCATTTGAATACATCAGTGGGAGTTCGTCGCCATACCTCTCAAACATGTAATTTATAGCCCTAAATACGTGCCAACTACAATTAAATAGCTAGTGGTAAGTCGGGGTCGTCCACAGAGACAGGGGTTATTTTCAAGTGCTCGCTCATAAAACAGAGAATACTACGCTAGATATATAGATACATATATATATAAGCACATAAACAGGGGGGTTTTGGGTTTGGTTTTCTAAGTTAACAAATCAAGGACAAGTTAACTATTAAAGCATACAAGAACTAAAACGAGATTAAGATCGTATTACGAAGTCTCGGGGGCAATTGACTTATACTTCCAAGCTTTCTATCCATCATTGACATATAATCTATTTAACCA
>JAUOBV010246342.1:0-11531 GCA_032360425.1 Rubia occidens
AAAATAATGGTTTCACAAATAAGTCACTGATTTATACATTATGTTGAAACTTAATTGGTATTTTAAGATTCTCCATTAGTCCTTTGATAAATGGGTTCATCACAAATGCATCATCCTCTCGCACACCAACCCTTCTCATGGTTAGTTCGAGATATTTCCAATATTCATCTGTGGTTTGATTTCTTTGTGTCATATTGCTTAAGTACAAGAATTTTTTCATAAAGTACATGGTTGGAAAATGATACAAATGAAGCATAGCATTAAATTCTTCCCAAGTTGCAATCAGTCTCTTCTAGCATGTGCTCTTGATTCATTGAAATAAAGTTACTTGGATTTCTGATAGATTGTGGTTGATTTGAGATAGTCATTCTTCCTTTATCAGGACAAAAGGTTTGATTTTAATACATTTGGATAAGACAACAGCCGCCCATCATTGTGCCTCTTGCTTGGCGAAGTGAGAAAATCCCGAGTCAAACCCAGGACTTTGATTGTTGAAGCTGTAGAATGGGACTTTTTTGTCTAAAGATTTCCTCAACAAACCTTAGTTTCACAAATTAGTCACTTATTGATACATTATGTTAAAGCTTAATTTGTATTTAAACATTCTCAATTAGTTTTTTTTAAATAGGTTCGACACAATGTATCATCCTCACGCACACCAACCCTTCTCATGGTTAGTTTGAGATATTGCAATTATTCATCAGTGGTTCAATTTCCTTGCATCATAAATCTTAAGTATGATATTTTTCCATAAAGTACGTGGTTGGAAAATGATACAAACGAACCCCGACACTCAATCTTTCCCAACTAGCAATCAGTCTCTTCCAGCATGTGCTCTTGATTCTTTGAACTTGAGTTACTTGGATTTCTGATAGATTGTGGTTGATTTGAGGCAGTCATTCTTCCTTTATCCGGACAAAAAGTTTGATTTAAATATGCCTTGATAGGACAATATCCGCCCATCATTATGTCTCTTCCATGACAAAGTTAGAAGACCCCGAGCCAAACCTAGAACTTTGATTGTTTATGCTATAGAAGGGGGTCATTTTTGGTCTAAAGGTTCCTTCAACCAGTAATGGTTTCACAAATAGGTCACTTATTGATACATTATGCTGAAGCTTAATTGGTACTTAAAGATTTTCCACTGGTCCTTTGATAAATTGGTTCTTCACAAATACATCATCCTCTGGCACACCAACCTTTCTCATGGTTAGTTTGAGATATTACCAATATTCATTTGTGGTTCAATTTCCTTGTATCATGAATCTTAAGTACGAGATTTTTACCATAAAGTATGTGGTTGGAAAATGATACAAACAAAGCCCAACATTCAATCTTTCCCAAGTAGCAATCAGTCTCTTATAGCATGTGCTCTTGATTCTTTGAACTAGAGTTACTTTGATTTCCGATAGATTTTGATTGATTTGAGGCAACCATTCTTCCTTCATCAGGACAAAAAGTTTGATTTTAATACGTCTGGAAAGGACAATATCCGCCCATCATTGTGCAGCTTCCTTACCGTAGTTAGAAGATCCCGAGTTGAACCTAGGCCTTTGATTGTTAAAGTTGTGTAATGGGGTCTTTTTTGGTCCAAAGGTTCCCTTAACCAACCTTGGTTTCACAAACGAACCACTCATTGATACGTTATTTTGAAGCTTAATTGGTGTTTAAATATTCTCCATTAGTCCTTTTATAGATAGGTTCTTCACAAATGCATCATCCTCTCACACACCAACCCTTTTATTTGAAAACATCTGGGTAGGACCACAACCACCCATCGTTGTGCCTCTTCCTCGGCAAAGTTAGAAGATCATGAGTCAAACCCAGGACTTCGATTGTTAAAGCTGTGGAATGGGGTCTTTTTTGGTCTAAAGGTTCCTTCAACCAACCTTGGTTTCATAAATTAGTCACTTATTGATACGTTATATTGAAGCTGAAATCGTATTTGAAGTTTCTCCATTAGTCCTTTGATAAATAGTTTCTTCACAAATGCATCATCCTCTCGCACATCAACCCTTCTCATGGTTAGTTCGAGATATTACCAATATTCATCCGTGGTTTGATTTCCTAGCATCATATTTCTTAAGTATATATTTTTTTCCATAAAGTACATGGTTGGAAAATGATAAAACAAAGACCAGTATTCAATCTTTCCCAAGTAGCAATTAGTCTCTTCGAGCATGTGCTATTGATTCTTTGAACTAGAGTTACTTGAATTTCCAATAGAATGTGGTTGATTTAAGGTAGTCATTCTTCCTTCATCATGAAAAAGGGTTGGATTTAAAAACGTCTAGATAGGATAATAGCCGCCCATCAATTTACCTCTTCCTCCGCGAAGTTAGAAGATCCTGAGTCAAACCCATGACTTTGATTGTTAAACCTACACAATGGGTTTTTTTTTGCCTAAAGGTTCCTTCAACCAACCTTGGTTTCACAAATAAGTCATTCAACCAACCAAAAAAAGTCATTCAACCAACCTTGATTGATTGATCTCAGCAATAGGGGCGATTACACCTTAACTATGTGTATCTCTTCTTCAGCTTTCTTTCCGGTAGATTAGGCGATACTAGCTTGCATAAAGCTTATCTGCCCCCAGCAATGGGAAAATCTAGCGGTAAGAAAAAGTTGAAATCAGAGAGAATCATACATGGTACGCAAAAACCCCCAAATATCCAAGATTTCTCAGTGGAAAAGAATCGATCTCCGGTAAAGGGTATGGAAATGGTACTGGAGAAAGAAGACCAGGAAACCCAGGTCAATAGCCGGGAAGAGGAAACTGGTGAAGATTCAGCCGTCAGAATTTAAGAGAGCCCACTCCAGGTCAATGACGAGCCCAATGCCATGTTGTCCACTCCGACAAAGACCTTATGGGGAGATAGAAAGGAGGATGAGCCAATTCCACCCTGGACCTCGCTTTTCGAGGCAAACGAACAAGATGAGGTAAAATTATATGCCCCAATTGAGATTGATGGTACTTTCATGGGCAAAATCCTAAGAGATGATGTAGAAGTTAGTATTAAAAGTTGGGAAACGACTGTAGTGTGTAAGATCCTAGGAGCCTTCCCTCCCTTCTCTGTAATCAATGGCTTTTTCAGGAGAATCTGGAAGCAACACAATATTGTGAAAGTTTGGTTAGCCAAACCCGGTATATTTCTGGTTAAGTGTGCACTGAGAACTCAAGCGGATCAGGTGTTAGAGAATGGGGTAATCTGTTTAATAATAAATCGGTTATCATACAAAAATGGACAAAAAACCTTGACCTGAAGTCCCCTAAAAAAGTCCCAGTTTGGCTGAGGCTACCAAAGTTGGATGTTGTCTACTGGAAACCCAAAATTTTAAGCACCATATTGAGCCCCATTGGAATCCCTCTGAAGCTGGATAAAGCTACAAATGAGTTGGAGAAACTCAACTTTGCCAGGGTCTTGGTAGAGGTGGAACTAGGAAAGAAAATTCCTGGCCAGATCCCTTACCTAGATGAAAATAATGTAACACAGAGCCAGGAAATCATCAGTGAATAGATGCCTATCAAGTGCAACTTCTGCTCTATGGTTGGACATGCAGAAAAAAGAAGAAGGTGAAACCGGTCAAGCAGGTCTATATACCTATCAGTAAGACTGTTGATGCAGTTCAAGGGGCAGAAAGAGGGACTGATTGTAAAGAAGGAGACCACAGAAAAGAAGGCAGCCACCGATAATGGGGAATTCCAAAATGTGACAAAGAGAAGGACAACCCTCAGGAGAGAACACGAGGAGGTACCAAATGATCTGCTGCAAAAATTCAGGGCAGGGATGGAGAACCAGGCAGAATGCAGCACAGGAAGAAAAATGGAGGTAATCTTTTTAACCTCTTACCTGACCCCCCCTTTGATAAGTAACATACTGACTTGGAACTTAAGAGGGGTAAATAATGGAGTAAAACAGAAGCAGGTTAGGGAGTTTTGTCTGCTACACCAGATAGGGTTATTGGGTTTTTTGGAAACGAAAGTAAAGAAGGAAAATGAAAGGAAAGTTTTGGGGAAGCTAGGCCCCAATTGGAACCTGGAAACAAACAGCTCTGTTATTGATAGTGGTATAATTTGGGTGGCTTGGAGAACTGACTACTTCGAAGTAAAGGTGCTAAGCAAGGGTGATCAGTGGATTGACATGGAGTGTATAATCAATGAGCAGAACTTGTCTTGTTATGTAACCATGGTCTATGGAAACAACTAGCCAAATAATAGGGTTAACATGTAGGGGTTTCTGAGGCAGGCTCAGCATGGTGACAGACCTTGGCTGATCATGGGGGATTTCAACAGCCCCTTAAACTTTGAAGATAGGCTGGGGGGTGCACCAATCCAGCAGTATGAGCTTGATGACTTCCTGGCAGTAACCCTCCAAGCTAAGTTGTATCAACTGAAAACTATAGGTCCCCCAGTACACCTGGTGTAACAGGAGGAAGGATGATGGAAGAATATAAAGTAATATAGACAGAGCACTTGTTAATGAGGAATGGCTGAGCCATTTCACAGATTCAGTTTGCCAGGTCCAGATAAATGGCACCTCTGATCACTTCCCATTGATCCTGAAACTACGTAAGACACAGGAGAGGTTAACCATGCCCTTCAAGTTCTTCAATATGTGGACCTTGTAACAGAAATTCAGAGCAACAGTGAAGGTAGTCTGGGAAATAAATGAGGTTACAAATCTAACACAATTGTTTGAGAGACTGATAGCCCTGGAATCCCCCCTGCAGAAACTAAACAGAGATGAATTCTTTGACATTGAAAAGAGGGAAAAGGTAGCAAAGGGAAATTGGGAAAGGGATCAGCATGACCTGGCAGTAGACCCTGGATCATATCTAAAGCAAAGACAGGAAAGAGGTAGCAGATGGGAAGCAGTAAAGCTGGCTCAAGCTGAGTACAGATTCATCAATCAAAGAGCCAAGGGAAAATGGCTAAATGAGGGGGATAGGCCTACCAGCATGTTTTACTCAATGTTGAAATCCAGAACGTATGCTAACCACATTGTCTCACTAACAAATGGTGATGAAATGATACTAGGCAGAAGGAACATTGAAGAGCATCTGATAAAATTCTTTACAAGCCTTATGGCAGGGAGGTACAACCTGAAATGTGGTTGGATCCACAGATAACAAAGAGAGGATCAGTACTAACAGTCCAGCAGCAAGCACATTTGATCAAAACGATTTCAGATCAGGAGGTCTTCAAAGCACTGAAAAGCATCAAATCCAGCAAAGCCCTGGTCATGATGGCTATTCCAGCCATTTTTATAAGGAAGCATGGGAAATTATAGGAGGAGGGTTGACTCAAGAAGTGATTGGATTCTTCAAGGGTGATCAAGTCCCAGAGCACTTCAGCAAAGTTGTGATTAGCTTGGTCACAAAAATTCCACAGCCATAGGTACCAGGTGATTACAGGCCTATTTCTTGCTGCTCCATCTTCCCAAGTAGCAATCCGTTTTTTCTAGCATGTGCTCTTGATTCTTTGAACTAGAGTTACTTGGATTTGTGATTGAATGTGGTTGATTTGAGGAAGCTATTCTTCCTTCATCAGGACAAAAGGTTGGATTTTAATACTTCTTTCTAGGACCCCAGCCGCCCATCATTGTGTCTCTTCTTCGACGAAGTTAGAAGATCCCGGGTCAAACCCAGGACTTTGATTGTTAAAGATGTAGGATGGGGTATTTTTTGGCCTTGAGATTCGTTCAACCAACCTTGGTTTCAAAAATAAGTCACTCATTGATAAGTTACGTTGAAGCTTATTTAAAATTTAAAGATTCTCCATTAATAATTGGATAAATAGGTCCTTCCCAAACGCATCATACGCTAGCACTCCAACCTTTCTCCAGATAGTTCGAGATATTGCTAATATTCATATGCGGTTCGATTTCCTTGCGTTATATTGATTTAGTACGAGATTTTTCTCCATAAAGTACGTGGATGGATTATAATAGAAACAAAGCCCGGAATTCAATCTTTCCCAAGTAGCAATCAGTATCTTCTTCCATGTTCTCTTGATTTTTTGAACTAGAGTTACTTGGATTTCCAATAGATTGTGGTTTATTTGAGGCAGCCATTCTTCCTTCATCGGGATAAAAGGTTAGATTTGAATATTTATGGTTAGGACCACAGTTTCCCATCATCGTGTCGTCTCCTTGGTGAAGTTAGAAGATCCCGATTCAAAACCAGACCTTCGATTGTTAAAGTTGTAGGATGGGGTCTTTTTTGGCCTTAAGGTTCTTTCAACATGACCTTGGTTTAAAAAATAAGTCACTCATTGATACATTATGTGTAAGCTTAATTGTTATTTAAATATTCTCCATTAGTCTTTTGATAAATAGGTTCTTCACAAATTCATCATTCTCTCGCACACCAATGCTTCTAATGGTTAGTTCGAGATATTGTGCATATTCATCTGTAAGTCGGTCTCCTTGCCTCATATTGCTTAAGTTTGATATTTTTCCATCAAGTACTTGGTTGGAAAATGATACAAACGAAGCCCGACATTCAATCTTTCCCAAGTAGCAATCGGTATTTTCTAGATTTTACTCTTGATTCTATGAACCAGAGTTACTTGGATTTGTGATAAAATGTGGTTTATTTTTGCAGCTATTCTTCCTTCATCATGACAAAAAGTTGGATTTGAATACTTATGGTTAGGACCACAGCCGCCCATCATTGTCCCTCTTCCTTGGAGAAGTTAGAAGATCCCGAGTCAAACCCAGGACTTTGATTGTTGAAGCTGTATAATGGGGTCTTGATTGGTCTAAAGGTTCATTCAACAAACCTTGGTTTCACATATAAGTTACTAATTTATACGTTATGTTAAAGCTTAATTTTTATTTAAATATTCTTCATTAGCCCTTTGATGAATAGTTTATACACAAATGTATCATCATCTCACACACCAACCCTTCTCATGGTTAAATCGAGATATTGTCAATATTCATCCGCAATTCGGTCTCCTTGCCTCATATTGCTTAAGTACGATATGTTTTCCATCAAGTACTTGGTTGGAAAATGATACAAACGTAGCCCGACATTCATTCTTTCCCAAGTAGCAATCAGTCTTTTCTAGCATGTGCTCTTGATTCTTTGAACCAGAGTTACTCGGATTTGTGATTGAATGTGGATGATTTGAGGCAGCTATTCTTCCTTCATCAGGACAAAAGGTTGGATTTGAATACTTCTTGTTAGGACCATAGCCGCCCATCATTGTGCCTCTTCCTCGGCATAGTTAGAAGATCCTAAGTCAAACCCAGGACTTTGATTGTTAAAGCTGTAGGATGGGGTCTTTTTTGGCCTTAAGGTTCGTTCAACCAACCTTGGTTTCAAAAAAAAAGTCACTCATTGATACTTTATGTTGAAGCTTATTCAAAATTTAAAGATTCTCCATTAGTCCTTTGATAAATAGGTTATTCACAAATTTCTCATCCTCTCGCACACCAACCTTTCTCTAGTTAGTTCGAGATATTGACACTATACATTTGTGGTTCAATTTCCTTGCATCATATTGCTTTAGTACGAGATTTTTTCCCATAAAATACGAGGATGGAAAATAATAGAAACGAATCCCGAAATTCAATCTTTTCCATGTAGCAATCAGTCTCTTCTTGCATGTGGTATTTGATTCTTTGTGCTACAGTTACTTGGATTTCCGATAGACTATGGTTGATTTGAGGTACTCATTCTTCCTTCATCAAGATAAAAGGTTAGATTTGAATATGTCTGGTTAGGACCACAACTTCCAATCATTGTGCCTCCTCCTTGGCGAAGTTAGAAGATCCCGAGTCAAATTCGGGCCTTTGATTGTTAAAGAGTTAGGATGGGGTCTTTTTTGGCCTTAAGATTCTTTCAACCAGACTATGGTTTCAAAAATAAGTCACTCATTAATACATTATGTGTAAGCTTAATTATTATTTAAATATTCTCCATTAGTTCTTTGATAAATATGTTCTTCACAAATTTATCCTCTTCTCACACACCAACATTTCTCATGGTTAGTTTGAGATATTGTCAATATTCATCCGCAATTTGGTCTTCTTGCCTCATATTGCTTAAGTTTGATATTTTTTCCATCAAGTCCTTGGTTGGAAAATGATACATACGAAGTCCGTCATTCAATCTTTCCCAAGTAGCAATCTGATTTTTCTAGCATGTGCTCTTGAATCATTGAACTGGAGGCTGCTATTCTTCCTTCATCAGGACAAAAATTTGTATTTGAATACTTCTAGTTAGGACCACATCCGTCAATGATTGTGCATCTTCCTCGGCGAAGATAGAAAATCTCGAGTCAAACCCAGAACATTGATTATTGAAGCTGTATAATGGGGTTTTTTGGTCTAAAGGTTCATTCAACAAACCTTGGCTTCACAAATAAGTCACTCGTGGATACGTAATGTTAAAGCTTAATTTGTATTTAAATATTCTCCATTACTCCTTTGATAAATAGGTTTTACACAAATGTATCATCCTCTCGCACACTAACCCTTCTCATGGTTTATTCGAGATATTGTCAATATTCATCCGCAATTCGGTCTCCTTGCCTCATATTGCTTAAGTATGTTATTTTTTCATCAAGTACGTGGTTGGAAAATGATACAAATGAAGCCCAAAATTCAATCTTTCCAAAGTAGCAATCAGTCTTTTCTAGCATGTGCTCTTGATTTTATGAACCAGAGTTACTTGGATTTGTGATGAAATGTGGTTGATTTGAGGCAGCTATTCTTCCTTCATCGGGATAAAAAGTTGGATTTGAATAATTCTAGTTAGGACAACAGCTGCCCATCATTGTGCCTCTTCCTTGGTGAATTTAGAAGATCCCGAGTCAAACCCGAGTTAAACCCGAGTCAAGTCCATCATCATCCTCTCGCACACGTACTTGATTAGTTCCACATATTTCCAATATTCATCTACGGTACGGTATCCTTTCCTCATATTGCTTAAGTACGATATTTTTTCCATCAAGTACGTGGTTGGAAAATGATACAAACAAAGCCCTGTATTCAATATTTCCCAATTAGCAATCAGTCTCTTCTAGCATGTGCTCTTGATATTTCGGACTAGAGTTACTTGGATTTCTGAGAGAAAGTGGTTGATTTTAAGTAGTCATTCTTCCTTCATCAGGACAAACATTTGTATTTGAATACTTCCAGATAGGAAAACTGCCGCCTATCCTGTTGTCTCTTCTTCGGCGAAGTTAGAAGATCCCGAGTCAAACCTAGGACTTTGATTGTTAAAGCAGTAGAATGGGGTCTTTTTGTCTAAAGGTTCCTTCAACCAACCTTAGTTTCATAAATAATTCACTCATTGATACAATATGTTGAAGCTTAATTTGTATTTAGAGATTATCCACTATTCCTTTGATAAATAGGTTCTTCACAAATGCATTATCCTCTCGCACACCAACCTCTCTAATGGTTAGCTCGAGTTATTGTCAATATTCATCCACAGTTTGGTCTCCTTGCCTCATATTGCTTGAGTACGATATTTTTTCCATCAAGTATGTGGTTGGAAAATGATAAAAATGAGCTCGACATTCAATCTTTCCCAAGTAGCAATCAGTATTTTCTAGCATGTGCTCTTCATTATTTAAACTAGAGTTACATGGATTTCTGATAGAATGTGGTTGATTTGAGGCAGTTATTCCTCCTTCATCAGGACAAAAGGTTGGATTTTAATACTACTTGTTAGGACCACAGCCGCCCATCATTGTGCCTATTCCTCGACGAAGTTAGAATATCCCGAGTTAAACCCAGGACTTTGATTGTTAAAGCCGTAGGATGGGTTCGTTTTTGTCCATAAGGTTTGTTCAAACAACCTTGGTTTTAAAAATAAGTCACTCATTGATACGTTATGTTGAAGCTTAATTAAAATTTAAATATTTTCCATTAGTCATTTCATAGATAGGTTCTTCACAAATGCATCATCCTCCCGCACACCAACATTTCTCTAGTTAGTTCGAGATATTGCCAATATACGTCTGTGGTTCAATTTCCTTGCATAATATTGCTTTAGTACGAGATTTTTCTCCATAAAGCACGTGGATAGAAAAAAATGGAAACGAAGCCTGGAATTCAATCTTTCCCAAGTAGCAATCAGTCTCTTCTTGCATGTGCTCTTGATTCTTTGAACTAGTGTTACTTGGATTTCTGATAGCTTGTGGTTGATTTGAGGCAGCCAATCTTTCTTCATCGAGATAAAAAAAAAGTTAGATTCAAATACTTCTGGTTAGGACCACAGCTTCCCATCATTGTGCCTCCTCCTTGGCGAAGTTAGAAGATCCTGAGTCAAATCCAGGCCTTCGATTGTTAAAGTTGTAGGATGGGGTCTTTTTTGGCCTTAAGGTTCTTTCAACCTAACCTCGGTTTCAAAAATAAGTCACTCATTGATACGTTATGTGTAAGGTTAATTGTTATTTAGAGATTCTCCATTAGTCTTTTGATAAAGGGTTCTCCAAAAATTCAGCATCCTCTTGTACACCAACCCTTATTATTGTTAGTTCGAGATATTTCCAATATTTATCCACAGTTCTGTCTCCTTTCCTCATATTGCTTAAGTACGATATTTTTTCTATCAAGTACGTGGTTGGAAAATGCTACAAACAAAAACCACCATTCAATCTTTTCCAAGTAGCAATCAGTCTTTTCTATCATGTGCTCTTGATATTTTCAACTAGAGTTACTTGGATTTCCGGTAGAAAGTGGTTGATTTGAGGCAGTCATTCTTCCTTCATCAGGACAAAAATTTGGGCTTGAATACGTCAGGATAGGAAAACTGCTGCCTATCATCTTGTCTCTTCTTCGACAAATTTGGAAGATCCCGAATCAAACCTCGGTTTTTTATTGTTAAAGCTAAAGAATGGGGTCTTTTTTGGTTTAAAGGTTCTTTAAACCAACCTTAGTTTCACAAATAAGTCACTCATTGATGGGATCCGGTGCCTTCAATCAATGGGGGACACTGAGAATGAGCTGGAGTTCAAAACTGTCAGTAAAAGGCAAACAACAAATGAAGCCATCAGCCATGAGCCATAGGGAGCAAAGAATCAATCCAGGGAAGAAACATCACAGCAGCAGCAACCTGAAAGCAGTGCCAGGGGCACTAAAGGGGGTAATCAGTTTAATCTTTTAGCTAATCCACCCTATGACAAGTAAAATCCTAGCATGGAACCTTCGAGGTGTAAATAATGGGGTGAAGCAGAAACAAGTAAATAGGTTTTGTTTAATGAATCAGGTGGGATTCATTGGCTTCTTTGAAACAAAAGTGAGAAAGGAAAATGAGAAAAAGGTATGGGGCAGGATTGGCCTAAATTGGGACCTGATAACTAACAGCTCTATAGTTGACTCGGGGAGAATTTGGGTAGCTTGGAGGAGTGACTATTTTACTACACAGATACTCAATATAGGGGATCAATGGATAGACATGGAAGTAAAGCTAAAGGAGTTGAACACCTCCTGTTATATAACTATGGTATATGGTAATAGTCAGGCAAAGGATAGGGAAAGTATGTGGGACTTTCTGAAAGGAGTTGGGCA
>JAUOBV010246451.1:0-11530 GCA_032360425.1 Rubia occidens
TCAAATTCTTCTCGCTTAATTTTTCCAAACCTGCAAAAATCAAACTAACATGAAAAAAATCAAAAGCACCCACGCAAAAATAAAAACCAATCAAAATATGAATTTTTTCCATTTCTTTTTTTTATGTTTTTCATTCAAAAAACTAAAATAAATAAACAAATACAACCACACCCTATAATAATAAGAAAAATAATCAAATAATAAAAATAACCAAAAAATAAGAAAAATAAAAAAGAATGAGGAAGGAGTTTGGGTTGCCTCCCAAGAAGCGCCTGTATTTAACGTCTTAGGCTAGACTCAATTGACTTGTTCAGATCAGCCATATGGAGGCAATGAAAGTGTCATTCTCTCAACTTTGAAAAGCTCCATTCCCTTGGGATACATGAAAGGCAAGCCACATTCTCCCCTAAGAATTTTATATTTGAGATGCTCGGGCAACGTCTTCAATTTCACCTTTGGTACTTTCTCAATCCAAGGAACAGTGCATTTTAGATTAATCAGGATGATCATCCCGACTGATGTCAACTAAGAGTTAAAATTTCCTTTCTGGAATCAGTCTGTTGGGCTTACGGACGTGATTGTAATGAGAGCAAAATTTTTGCATTTCTAGGCTTGGATTATCGGGTGGTATGGTCATCCAGACTGATAACTTCCGAGAGTTGTACTTTTTGTGGAGTTCAGTTGCATGATAATCTCACTCATCATTTCTTTCATCTCATACATTGCGTTCTTGTCCTCCTATCCATTGAAAAGTACATATTCAATCTTGTCATCCCTAGAATACGTTTCCACAAAATCATCAACTAACGGGTCAATCACATCAAGAGTAAACATAGATTCAGGGTCATCTACATGTTTCATAGCATCAAAAATATTGATTGTGACTATATCTCCATCAAATTCAAGGCTAAGTGTTCACTTATCAACATCAATCTTGGTTTTTGTTGTCATCATGAATGACCTTCCTAGAAGAAGGGACTTATTACCAGAGAATGAATCATCCATATTAACAATGTAGAAATCCACAGGAAACATCATATCATTGACTTTCACAAGTGCATCCTCTATTATACCCTCCAGATATGCATTAGACTTATCTGCCAATTGGATTATAATGCGAGTTTCCTTTAATGGTCCTAATTGCAAGTCATTATACATAGAGAGAGGCATAACATTAATTGATACACCTAGATCTAACATGGATTTTTCAACATTCATCTTGCCAATTTTATATGGGATAGAGAAATTCCAGGATCCTTACATTTTTGTGGCAATTTATGTTGAATAATTGCAGAAACATTTTCACCTACCCTAATTTTGCATCTTTCCCATGTCTCATCTTTTTTTTAAAACAAGGCTCTTTAAGAAATTTGCGTACATGGGAACCTGTTTTATAACTTCAATTAAGGGCATATTGATTTTTACCTTTTTAAAGACCTCCAAGACCTCCTTCTCATCATCTTCCTTCTTGTTTCTAGCTAACCTGGATGGGAATGGTGGATAAGTTTCTGAGTTAGAAATAGATGATTTAGGTTGAGAGTTTACATTTGAGGACTTCTTTTCTATTTCCTTGGCTTCTTCCTGATCATCATTCTTCTAGTTTTCTTCCTTTGGTGTAGACTCAACTAACTCCTTCCCACTTCTTAGGGTTACTGCACATGCATTCTCTTTCGAATTTGGTTCCGCCCAAGAAGGAAGTTTTCCATTGATTGACTTAAACTTATTTATCCCCGTAGCTATTTGAGTCATCTGTTGCTCAATGTTTCCTATAGCAGCCCTCGTTTCTTGTTGAAAACCATTCGTGGTTTTGGCTAAATTTTGTACGACTTCATTGCCTTGAGTAATACTTTTGAAAACATCATTCATGGAGATTTTTTTTATCGCCATAGGCGGGATGATAATCCTGACCAATCTGTAGCTGTTTCGGAGCATACATTCCTGGAGCTTTCTGGGTCCACCTGAGTTTGGGTGGTTCCTCTATCCTGGGTTATATGTATGTGAAAATGGATCTTACTCTCTTGACATTGATGAGGCATATTCAAATCCAAAGCAAGCTTGTTAAGTATGAGGATATTGAAGAGTAGGGCAAGCATTAGTGTAGTGTCCCATTTATGATAAAATTTTGCACTTAGCTCCTCGTGAAGTCTTCGCAGCTAGCTCTTATACCAAGGATGTGAGGGCATCTAACTTCTCATCCATTTGTGAAGTTTTGGCTACCATCACCGGTTTGGATCTATCATCATCTTCACATACTCTTGGGTGACCATATCAAGAATGATCTCCTTCGCCTCATTCATGGTTTTGTTTAGCACATTACCACCACAAGCTGCATCAAAAAAATTCATGTCTATCGAACACATGTCTCCATAAAAAAATAGTGATGAGTTGATATTCAGTAAAACTACGGTTAGGACATTTACGACATAATTGATTAAAACGATCCCAATAACTAGCAACACTCTCCCTCTTCTTTTGTCTTATGCCACTAATTACAACTTTTAAATTAGCTGCAGGAAAAAGCTTTTGTAATTTTTTTAGCTCAAGATCTTCCCAAGTTCGAATTGAACCCAGGGGAAGTTCAAATAACCATTCACGAGCTTTTCCCTGCAGAGTGTGTAAATGTGAGAAATCTAATAGGATCATCAGAAAAACCTTGGGGTCACAGAGTCGCACACACTAGATCAAATTCATCAAGATGATTATGAGCACTCTCACTTGGAAAATCACCGAACTTAGGTATACTTGTGTAAAATCTGGTTTAATTTATGAGTTGCAGTTGATGTCAGGAAGGATAATTCATAGTGGGAGATTGTGTTGGTACTGCCTCATGTCTCTTATCCACTGAGGTGCTGGTTCTTCCTCACACCTCTGTTTGTCGACCATGTTGAGTTGTTTTTCACTGGCAGTTAACTCAGACGAGTAAGATTCCTTCAAAGATTTTCTCTGCTTCATAAAACTCTGGAGTGAAGATCAATTCTCTTGTACGAGAAAAAAAAAAGGCATATACCAAAAAGAAAGAAAAGCAAATAAAAAATATAAGGAAAATACTGCTTAAAACCAATCTTCGGCAATGACCCCCAAATTTGATGCGTCGATTTACACCAAAAATAATTTGAGCTCTAAGCCAGATAACCAATTTGCGATTCAGTGGTCGGGATATTATCCTGACTAGTACAACAACAAGCAAGTTCGTTTTCCCAAGAGAATGGAGAGATTTTTCTTAATTCTTAACCAACAATTTTGTAACCAAAACAAAGATTTGATGATGATGAATAATAAAAATGAAAAATTGAGAACAAATAAAATTGGAAAATTGTTACAGATTACAAAAGATTCAACTATGATGAGAGAATTCCGGTTTCGATCAATTTCATACTGGCTTTCTATCTCGGCCCTCGATGAAAAGATGACTTTAAATGCATGGACACAAATTGGTTAAAGTTGAATGCAACCAATCTTTCCTTACCTTGTCGATAATCAGGAGGACGCTTCACTAACTATTTCTCTAACAAACATATAATCTAAGAGACGCTCTATAGATTTAATATGGCAGCAGCATTAAAAATGAGAAAGACCCAATCCATAACAAACAAACTTTGAGGATTGTTAAATTAAGACTGTTGTTCCCTACCACTGATTGAACTTAAATCATAATTACGGATGATTGGTTCAATTGGTATTAAATTAACTGACATACTAATAAATATTGGCCAATACTCAATAACATTAAAGCAATCATAAACAATATAATTAAGAATAACATATGCTATCATGCAATCAAAGGATAAAAATTATTTAGATCTCACGAGAATCTACGCCAGTACTTCCTTGATCTTCACTGGAAAAGAAGACTTTAGCTAGAATACATAGTTGAATTAATCTTCCAAATCACAAAAGAAAAGATGATGGAAAATATATTAATGGTGAGAAAAATGATGAAAAGTTGTGTCTGTATTAGTCTTGCGTAAGAGAAGAAAAATAAAATGGCGCCAACCTAAAAACATAGAATAAGAGATATATACTGTCTCCTCCCTCATCTTAAAATAACATCCAAAATATATGGAGATATCTTTTCACAAAAATTAGGAGTTTTCAAGCAATCCAATTCCATTTATAAATTGGACTTGGAATAATTAATCCACTAATATATTCCATTGTGTTTCCAGCTTCCCTGCACAAAACTTTCCTTTTTTTCTTTTCCTTCCATGCCGCATCATGTACGCGTTTGTCTAGCTTTTCTTTCTGTTTCCATGTGTTCTGAAATTGGTTAGTATGGTCATCCCAATCATTAGTTGTAGCAACTCGTCAATTTCATTCCAAAATTCCTAACTGTGATAAAATATTATCAAAACACAAGTTTCCACAAATTTGATCAACATATCAGCTCAAATACAGTCCAAAACATATGGTAATATCAACCCAATCAGAAATGCTTGATCTTTGGTTGTGCTTTTAGAGTCCAAATATTCTTCCAATGTAGAGAAAATGCATGAATTGCTCGTGGCCATGTTTCCTGCATTGACGGAATTTGAGGAATTAATACCAACATTATAGCCTGACTTGACTGTGTATTTATAGTCTAAAGTAGGATTCCATATCTATCGATCATGATTTTGAGAGATCATATTCCTAGGTAAGGACAAGATGAGCGCAGATTCTTCATGGCTGAAGGTGTTCCTAATAAGCTCAGCAATCCATAGAGTACCATTGTCCATCATAAGATGACAGACTGTTAGGGCCTCTATGAAGGTTTCTGGTAAGGATGTAGGATTTTAGTTTTCTATTCTTGGTAACCATAAGCCATTTTTAATCGTTGTGGTATTCCCTGCTCCAATTCTTTTACAAATGCCCTTGGACAAAGCTTTCTTCCATTCAAAATTGATCTTTAAGAAAATGATTGGTCCCGACTGAGTTTTGCATCTAAGAACAAGGTTGATGGGTGATATATAGCCTTTAGAAGTTGGGCTACCGTTGAGTTCGGGTTAACCAACATACGCCATGCATGTTTTCCAAGCATCACAGTATTGAAAACCTTTAGGTCTCTAAACCATAAGCCACCCATATTATTCGGGAAACACAATTTAGTCCATTTAGCTCAGTGAATCTTATTTTTTTCTGGGATGTTCTCCCCTACCAATATCATTTATACATTGCATGAATGTCATCTAAGAGCTTGTCTGGTAGCATAAAATGTGACATAGTGTAAGTGGGGATGGTTTGCAGTACCAATTTGATTAGGATCTCTTTTTCGCCTTTAGATAGTTTTGATTCCCAAATCTCCACCTTAACCCTAATCATGTTCTTAAATCCTTCTTGAGCAGTCGCTTTCGAATGCCCAATAGTTGTTGGGAGACCCTAATAACTTCTCATGGATTAAAGCTTCAGTCATATGCAGCGTATTGAAAATTTGAGTTTTGCCATGGTTAGGACTGTTTGGACTGAACATAATGGAGGATTTTTCAAAATTTATCTCTGTCCTAAAGCTTCCTCATATGTTGTTAGAATATTATTTTTTAAGGCCAGGGCTTCTTGGGAGGTTGCTTCTTCTAGAATTAGAGTGTCATATGAAAACATGATGTGGTAATGTTGGTGCACTCCTATCAATTTTTATGTAATGTAACCTTTTTACTCTAATTCCCTCCTTTTATCATTATAGAAAAAACCGCGCTGCAGATAATAAAGAGGTAAGGAGAAAGGGGATCCCCTTGCCTTAACCCCAAACTTGGTGTGACTCTTCCAAAACATTTACCATTCAATATGAAGGAGAAATGCACTGTGGATATGCACTTATCAATTAAGTTTATAAATTCTGGATTGAATCCCATATCGCTTAGGGTTTTGAGTAGAAAAAGTCATCCAATTCCATCAAAAGCCTTGTTCATGTCCAATTTTTTTGACATTTGACCTTTTTACATGAATAGTTTCCTTTTGATGTGATGGTGCGCTTCATGGGTAATGATATTGTCTGAAATTAGTCAATTTTCACAAAAACAACATGGTGGTGTGAAATTACGGTATCCAAAGCCATCTTAAGCCTATTATCCATGCATTTGGAGATGATAAGATAAGTCACATTGCATAGACTAATAGGCCTAAACTGAGAGATTTGTGTTGGCTTCTTCACTTTTGGGATAAGGACAATGTTTTGTGTCATTATTTGAGTGCATTGGTTTTCCTTCATTTAGATGTTAGAGTGCTTCTTCCGTAACTTTTGGGCCGACAATGTTCCAATACCGCTGAAAGAATGCTGGAGGCATTCCATCCAAACCAGGTGAATTTTTTTGGTACCATGGCCTTTGGAACAACAAGTATATCTGTCTGGGTGTAAGGCTTAGTTAGACTGGCATTCATAGAATGTTTTAATATAGTTGGGATCAATTCTGCCAGATGGTCAACCAGAACTCAGGACAGATGCGAACTACCAAAGAGTGATAAAAAAATGTCCTGTTATAATTACCTCAATATCATTTTCTTCTGTACACCACCTTCCCTGATTATCCTTAATGTCATGGATGGTGTTCTTCTGTTTCCATTTATTTGCAAAAAATGGAAAAAACTTGTGTTTCGATCACCCCTTTCTAGCCAATGTTGTTTAAGTCTTTGTTTCCATTGGGCTTCTTCCATGTCAAGATATTTTTCTAACTTGAATATTATTTCTGCCATTTCTACTTGGACTTCTGTAGTGATGACACCCTTTTGCAGCTGCTGCAATTTGGTTGTGAGCTGATCTTGGACCTTATGTTGATTGTGAAATTCCGATTCAGCCCAAGACAATAATCTACTAGAACATTCGTTTATCGCTGATGACAGATCTAGTGTTGCACTAATCCAATAATGCCGAACCGTGTTCTTGCATTAGGGAGATTAAATCCAGTAGCTATCAAAACAAAATGGCCTATACCAAAATCCATGTCATAACCCGCGTAGATGACTATTTAAATTGAATATAATTGGTACATGATTAGATATATGGTTGTATAGATGCTTGAGTGATGTCGTTGGGAAAGTGTTTACCCAACTTGAGTTTGCTACAACTCTCTCTAAATGTGCTTGAACTGTTCAAGGGTCTTTCCAGTTTTGAAATCAAGTAAATTTGTATCATTCGTATCAAAAGTTCATCAAATTATATTGGCTCAATGCAAGTCTAAAATGATCTGTTTGGCGCGATGGCCGCTGTCTTGAACTTATAAATTCTTCTTCATGTAAGGCCTTACTGAAATGTCCTATACACAACCAAGGAAGGTTTGAGTCATTACAAAGTGTTGGAAAGTTGCACTAGAAGCTTTTTATTTGTGTCCGGTTCACCCTAGACACTTGTGCAATGCCATAGTAAATTAGTACTTTGTTCTTTAACAGTAAAGTAAATGAAAATTTGAGAGTAGCTCAAAAAGATCAAATCTGAACTTTTATTCCAAAGTAAATTAATCGCCCCAAATTGCCATTAGAGTCTACAAAAATTTCATGCAAATAAAATAAGCTTCTTATTTGTAACATTGAATGAGAAGACATTTAGTTTCAGACAAAAGCAATAAAAATGGAGTAAACTTACGAAAAATGTTTTTCAAATGTCTTACTGTGCGATAGTGTGAAAGCTCTCGACAGTAATGGTTTTGGTGGGGCTGAAATTTTCCATTCACCATCACTAATCAAAATGTGGGAGGGCCCACGGAGAAATGGATCCCTTTTGGGAAAACAATTGGTATCGGTGCTTGCACTTCAATCTTTTTTTTGAGAAAAATGCATATATATAACCCTACCTAATTAACATATGTGCAAATATAACCTTTTGATAATTAAAATTGCAAATATAACCCTAGATAGTAAGTATAAGTGCTACCCATTCCAGCATATTTAGGCTGAAATTCAATGAAAATACTATTTTGTCCCTCTGTAAAAAAAGTACAAAAACATTGACATTTCTCTACAACTGCTCCGACGTCTCGGAGTTCTCCTTGCTGCACAGCTCCACCGTTGTCGCCGCAGATCTTGCTAGTTGGAGCTCCATCATCGTCCTCGTTGGTTATTGCCGCCGATCTTGCTACACAGAGTTTCATCACCGCCTCGTTGTACCCAATGCCTTCATCCATACATGGCCGCTCACCACTCCTCTATTGACATTGCAGATGTCCTCCAGTACCATATTATACTGGAGTACCTCTCATGGCCTGATCTCTGGCTAATTCACCCCCGCGGGGAAGGTGTTTTTGACCACTGGCCGCGTGTTGGCTACCTCAGGATTTCTCAACATTACTCAGAACCCTATCTTTGGTGAAATTACGATCCACTCGGAAAACTAAAAAGCCTAAAAAAATTCTCCAACAAACGACGGGTTGGGTTTGGTGGTGGCGAGCGGTGGGTGGCTAGAAAACTTCTCCGACAAAAGTAGCTCGGTGGAGACAGTTTGCGAGCTCCCAAGATTCACTACCGCTCATCGTTCAATGGAATATGATTATACTAAGGTAGGTCTTCATTCAAGTTTTCTTCTTGTTTGATAGGGTAGTTCAATTTTCGTGTTATTGGGGTGGTTTCTAGATATGTTTTTGTTTTATCGGTCAATTCTTAGTTTAAGGAGATATCATTTGTTGATGTTGGTCGGAATACGAATAGGGGATTTAGTCATTGATAAAAAAAAATTGGTCAGTGAGAACCTTTTTCCGGCAGCGGAGCTGGTGGAGCAGTGGCAGTGGTGTAGAATAGTGGTGGGGGTAAAAGGCATTTTTTCTTTCAAATTTTGTATTTGATCCAAAGGGCATTTTGGTCATTTTAGTTGGTCAATGCCCGAAAACGGCCAGTCAGTGCCGAAATATAGTCTTTAGGGTTATATTTGCACTTTCATTAAGTAGTTAGGGTTATTTTTGCACTAAAAATGATCTCAGGATTATATGTGCACTTACTGAAATATATAGGGTTGTATTTGTATATATCTAGAGTTGTCAATTTCTGACCTGACTCGGACCAACTCGACCGAACTCAACCCAAACCTGATCCTGACCCGTAAAATATTGACCCAAACCCAAACCTGACTCAACCCGAACTCAACCCAAAACCTAATTCTGACATGATAATCTCAGCCTAAACCCGAACCCAGCTGGACCTGAACTCAACCCGAAACCCGATTCTGACGTAATAATTTAGACCCTAACTCGACATGACCGAATTAACCTGAAATATTATTCTGACCCAAACATGATTTAATCGGAATACGTTTTAACTTGAGCCCGATTTAACCTAACGCATAAACAACTTGTAACAGGTTCAACCCGAGAAATAACATACATAATTCGATCCATAATCAACTATGAAAATAACCGACATATTCAATATAATTTTGACCCTATGCATAGTAATCCATTTAGTTCAAAATATTTGATATAACTCAGTAAAAATATTATTTCTAAAATCTTAATAGTTAGGTATACATTAGAGCTATCTTACACTAGTATGTCTAAATTAGTTACTCCCTCATTCCCAGTTATTTTTGAACTTTTTCCTATTTGGTACGCCACAATTGAATTTGCACTCTACATTCCCCCCCCCCATTATTTATCAAACTTTGTTCATTATTTTAATTGGATTGCCCCCCATTTGTTTGAATTTCTAGGTCAAACTAACCCACCAGACACCAACCCCAAAAGTAATAGCCCAACTCCACTTCCACATCACGCAAACTCAATAAATAATCTAAAGCATAAAAACTTCTTCTTTCTCTCTCTGCAAATAGAGCTGAGACGGAGAAATAAATATTAAATAATAAAAATTAGCAATGTTGCCCCTACCTTCTTTTTTCTTTCTAAAAAAATAATTTTAAAAAATTAGTTAATCAATATATGATTTTTGATTAATGCATTTTTTTTTCCAGATTAGTCCATTTATTCTCCTAGATTCTAAAGTTTATCAAAACTCTAACACTATCTTCAGAGATAAAGACACCAAATTAAATTGTGACCCACCAAATAAAAATTTATGGCTCCGCCCCTTCCCAACACTGACATACCAATGCCATTTTACCTGTTTTTTACTAGTATAACTCAACCCAACCGTACCCGAGAAACATTACTGACACGTCGGAACCTCATTGCATTTACCCGATCCGACCCGACAATCAGAATTCGACACTTTTCAACCCAAACACGATTCTACCCGACAAACATGTTTTGACACTTTTCAACCTGTCATGAACCAACCCGACCCAACCCGACAAACAGACTTTGAACCGTTTCGACCCGACCAACATACTTGACCCATTTAAGCCCAAACTTGTTTCGACGCGATCCTACCCGACAAATAGATTTCGACCCATTTCAACTTGACCCGCTTCAACTCGACCCAACCCAACCAACAGATTTCGAACCGTTCAAACCGGAACTCGTTTTGACCCAACCCAACAATTAGATTTCAACCCATTTCAACTTGACCCATTTAAACCCGAATCTGTTTGACCTAAACTCGAACTCGAACCCGAACCTGACCCAAATACCTGAATTAACAGAACTCTATATCCTTGTTTTTTAGACTGTCTTCAGACTATTCTGCTCCTAGCTCACTCTACATTATAATTTTTCACTTGAAATTAAACAACTGGGCCTGACAATCATTTGCATCAGTTTGGCCCAAGGAACCCAATTCATTCTCGTGTTTTCCTGAGAATATTTGCTGCCCACGTGGCGTTGACCCATCTTTCTTCTTCAAAATCAGAACTGTAGCTGTCCTCTTCCTCTTCCTCTTCCTCCCTAACCTCCCAGAAACCGGCGTCCTTGTCAATTCGATTTCAGCCACGGCCGCCGCCTGAGGCTGCTGTGACGCCGCCGCCGTGACTCCCTGTTCGACGTCCGCGGTACCCGGAAGTATAGGTACTGTCTTTTTATTTTTATTTTTTACAACCGGTACCCGTATTTGAACATCCCTATATGCATCATTCATGCAAACGTTTCTCTTCTCCTAAACAGTCATTAACAAGTTTGCTTACAAGCAAATGGTTGATACCTCAGCATTGTAAAGGGACACCAAAGGATCACCCAGGTCCCTAATCACTGCAAACGATCGCCCTTTCCGGATCCACCAAAGAAGGAAGAAAGCCCTTTTCGTATCTCATATAATCCTCAGAGAGCAAAGCCTGGGTATCTTCTTCATAGATTATATGCGATTGGGGTTTCCAACGAATTGGGGGAATATTATTAGTTGGTAAGTACCATGTTTTCTGGTTCTGAGATTTGTTTCCTCAAAACTTTTTGGAACTTCTTGTTATACAGCTAAAAGATACTGGAGTTTCGGAACTATATTAGTTTTTGATTTTCTTTTGTTTCCATTTAGTTGAAAGTTTTAGACTCAATTTCTTTCAAGTGCAGTAGTGCATTACTATGAAGAAGTTTATTCTGAAGATTTTTCTGCAGTAAATTTTTGAGCAAGAACGAAGAGTATTATAGCCTAGCCTTAAGCTGGGTTTTAAAAGGCGCAAAAAGCGCAAAAGCGCTAATGGTAAAAATTACCGAAGCGCGAAGCGCTGAGCGCAAGCGCTCGCTTTTCGGAAAAA
>JAUOBV010246560.1:0-11528 GCA_032360425.1 Rubia occidens
TCAGACACAAGAAAAAATGGTTGGACGTAACATAAGCATGAACCCCATCAGAACCAAGCATATGTCCCTAACAAAGAAAAATAAGATAATAGGGAAGATACGGAAGATGACGAGGAGGAAGCAAAATCTCCTAAACAAACAAGAAAAGGAAAGGAGAATGTTCGGAACGTTCCTATAAGTGAACAAAGAAAGCTCGTACACTCAATTTTTGGCTATGCTCAAGCCAAAATCCCCAAGGGTAAGTAAAATACCAAATCAAGGGCATGAGAGTCTTATGTATGAACATGAGTTTAAGGAGTTAGTGGTAGATGATGATGCAGATAAATCATCATTGGCACCTCATCTTCAAGATTTTGAGATGCCAAAGAATTTCAATCTTTCTTTGCATGTTAAAATTGATAATGGAACCACAAATCCAAAAGAATTCCCGCATTGATATCGCAACAATATGAGATTTTGTAATCTAGATATTGAATCGGTATGCAAAGCCTTCCCAATTTTCTTACCGGAACAACGATCACATGGTACAAACACTTTCCAAAAGGAAGCATTGAGTCCTGTGCACAGTTGTCAGATTTGTTTTCAGGCCACTTCTATCGGAAGCAGAAGTTCACCAAAACAGTCGCAGACCTAAACAATATAGCTCATTGAAGTGATGAGAGTCTCGCAGAATACCATAATAGGTTCGTCACTGAAGGCCTACAGGTTCGCGACCTGTCGTTCCAATCTTTGTTGGGTGTATTGACAGGAGGCATGCAATCAGGAAAATTTTACAAGGAGCTCACAAAGAACATGCCTGAAAACCCAATGGAATTGAAAAAAATTATTGAACAATATGGGCAAATTGAAGAAGCAAATAACCACAAGAGAGAATGAGCAAGGTGAAAAGAGAATATTAGAGGATCCACATAGTGGCTTCGTAATGAAAGGGAAAGGGAATATCCCTTTCAAAGGAGGAGAATCAGTAGGGCAGGTTACACCATTTCAAGAAACTCCTTTGAAGAAGTCGCAAAAAGAAATCTGGTAAGCAAACAGAGAGTTATTTTTTGAACCTACACCAATGATAGCGTCTCCAAACAAGAGATCTAGAGAATACTATTGTGGCTTCCACAAAGACTATAGGCATGGCATTGAATATTGTAGAGACTTGAGAAGGCAAATAGAATAGAATTTGAGGAATGACTATCCAAGATAGTACAAGAAAGAAGATGGGGAAGCAGGTACAATGAATCCAACAAAGCAGGGAGCTCACTGGGGAAAAATAAGGCATATCGAACACACAGAGCAAGAATAAGAAGATGACAGGAGAAGTGGATTACGAAAAAGACATAGCGAGTGAGGCCCCGGAATAGAAATCCTATTGATACATGGATCAACTATGTCTCTATCTAATATAGCCTGGAAAGCCAATGCTAGATATTCTTCACCACAAGAGCTAGCTGATAGGAGATTTCATTGGGACGAGACAATCACATTTAGCGAAGAGGATGCAGTTCCCAACACTTCACCCCATAATGTCCCGATGGTCATTATCGCTAAGATTGGAAATGCCATAGTTCATGGAGTGTTTGTAAATGATGGAAGCACAGTCGAAATCCTTTTTTTTCTTTGATAAGTTGGGGTTCAAGCGGACTGATCTAAAGAAGTCCAAATCCTCTCTTGTTGGATTTACGGGGTGAGCGGAGACACCTTTGCCTGTTACCATTGGTGAAAGTGATAGAAATTGTACTATCATGTGTGACTTTGTGGTCATGGATGCACCAAGGATATTAATTCCATCATCGAAATGGCCTGGATGAATACAACAAAGGCTATATGGTTCCCATACCACTTAGTGATGAAGTTCCTGAATCCAGCAAGAATCACAACAATAAGCGAAACCTGCAAACAACCAGACAATGCATAATTATTGCGATGAAAGCAGGAAGAAATGTGGAGCAAAAAAAATGGTTAGCACTATCTCAGATAGTGGCTTGCTCAGGCAATCGGAGCCTCCAAAAGATCTGGGAGAAGAAACTGAGGTTGCTACTTTGGATGACGAAAACACTTCTAAGTGTGTCAAAATAGGAAAGCATCTTCCAAACCATGAGAAAGAAAAGGTTATAGAAATCTTTCCAAGTCACAGAGATACATTCACATGGAATATACTTAACATAGGGGGAGTCAACCTAGGAATTGCTGCTCATTCTCTGAATATTAGTGATTCGGTCAAGCCATTCAAGAAAAAGCAAAGAATTTTTGCTAGAGATATATAGAAACTGATCGAAGAGGAAGTTACAACATTGCTTTAAGCTGGTATTCTAAAGGAGGCAATCTACCCAAAGTGGTTAGCAAACCTAGTGATGGTAAAGAAGGCAGATGCAGGATGCAGAATATGTATAGACTTCAGTGATCTAAATAAGGCATGCCCAAAAGACTGTTATCATTTGCCTAAAATTGATCAGCTTGTAGAAGCGATATGAGGTTATGAAGTCCTAGCTTTCTTGGATACGTATAAGGGATGTCAACAAATAATGAAGAATCCAGAAGACGTAGAAAAAACTTCATTCATAACAACCTTCAGAGTATTTTTCTATTTGAAGATGTTGTTTGGCCTAAAAAATGCAGGAGAAACATATCAGAGAGTAGTCTACAATATATCTCACAATCAAATAGGATGAAATGTGAAGGCATATATCAATGCCATGGTTAAAAAAGCAAAAGGATATTTGACTTCGCGCAAGACTAGAAAGAAACTTTTGATACACTAAGTGTGATTGACATGAATCTTAATCCTAAGAAATTCATAATCGGAGTAGGCGCATGAAAATTCTTAGGATACAAGGTATCCTTCAAGGGGATTGAGGCTAATCCAGAAAAAATACAAGCGATAATTGGCCTTCCTCAATTACGAACAGTTAAGGAAGTGCAGATATTAATGGTATCGTTGGCATCGCTTAGTAGATTTGTTTCAAAGGCAGCTGAGAAACATTTCCCGCTCTTCAAAGTCCTTAAGAAGGTAAAAAAATCAGCTAGAGTGATGCTAGTCAGAAGGCGTATGAGTCATTGAAGGAACGGCTTCAAGCATTACCGACATTGAAATCACCAATCCCTGGAGAAACCCTATATATTTCCCTAGTAGTTTAAAAAAAGATAGTAAGCTCAGTTTTGGTGCATCAAGAAGGCAAAAACAAGTACCGGTCTACTACATCAGTAGAATACTGCAAAGTGCAGAGATGGTCTACTTGTCGGTTGAAAGGTTAACTCTTGCTTTGGTATATTCAGCAAGGAGATTGTAAACTTATTTCTAGAGTCATGGAATCATCGTCTATACTAACTACCCAATCAAGAATATTCTAAGCATGATTGAATCATCGAGTAGAATGATCAAGTGGGCTCTTGAATTGGGAAAATATGAGATCAAGTTCCAAACGCAAACTGTAATAAAGGCTCAAACCTTAGCAGATTTCATTCAAAGAAAACAAGTGTAGATGCACGAGAGGCATAGATGCAACAAAGTATTGGAATCGACAAAGGGAAATCCAAGAAGGGAGACATCGCGTGGAAACTGTTCGTTGATAGAGCTTCAAGCAAAGAAAGTTGTGGCACAGGATTGCTATTGGTCAATCCAAAAGGAGGGGTGAACATATATTCACTTCATTTTGACTTTCCACTCACCAACAATGAGGCTGAATGTGAAGTACCAATATGTGGCTTAGATTTTACAATCAGGATGAAGGTCAAAATTGTTAAGTGCTTAGAGATTCACATATAGTAGTCCAAAAAGTACGGGGAGACTACGAAGTGCAAGAAGAGCAGTTGATAAAGTATCTATGAAGAGTTCGTCAGCTCATTGCTCAACTACAATACTTCGATTCAACATATACCAAGAAGTGAAAATACAAAGGCAGACACCTTGACCAAATTGGTGATAGCTATATTGATTCGTTGATAGGACACAAGGATGTGAAAGTGGAGGTTATTCCAGTCAGAAGTATAGCAATAACAACTGTGTCAACGGTCTAGGCAAAAGAAGTAAACTAGATGGCATCGTTAAAACATTACTTTACAATGGGAAAGTTGCCAACTGACAGGATACAGGCTAGAAAATTAGAATTGTGATCTCACAACTATGTTTATGACGGGGGAGTATTGTGCAAAAAAGGTTTCTTATCTCCATGGATAAACTGTGTAGAACCATCGCAAACAGGAAAAATCATGAAAGAGTTGCATGAAGGATTATGTGGAATGCATCAAGGGTCCCAAACAATCGCGAAGAAGATAATTTGGGCAGGTTACTATAGGAAACTTGTTCCACGATATGCATAACTTCGTGCTAAAGTTCAAAAGTTTCCAGATTAATGCCCTGATATTTCATAAACCAAATGCTACTTTAATAGGAATATATAGAGCTTTTCCATTCAATAAATGGGGAACCAAACTTGTCGGCCCCTTTCTAAAGGTAGCCGACAATGCAAGATTCTAATTGTGGCAATTGACTACTTCACGAAATGGGTAGAAGCGAAGCCATTGGGAAGATTCAGGGTAGAAGTAACAAAAAAGTTCATCTGGAAGAATATAGTTTGTCATTTTGGGGTGCCACAAACTATCATCACAGATAATGGTATATAATTCACAAGTGGGACTTTTACCGAAAGGTGCTCAAAGTTAAGGTTTGCACAAAAGTTCACGTCTGTAGCTCATCCTCAAGAAAATGGCCGTGTGGAGGTAACCAACATGACCGTAGTTTAATGAATTCAAAAAATATTTGAAGGAAAACGAACTGGTTGGGTAGAAAAGATACCCAACACACTATGGTCATACAGAACAACTGTTCGACAACCAACTGGAGAAACTCCATACAGTCTAGTCTATGGTCATAAGGCAGCAATACCAGTGGAAATCAGGAACTCAAACCTTCGAGTGAAAAATACAAGGAGGATGATAATCCTAAAATGATGAGGTTGGACTTAGACAAACTCGACGAGAAAAGATAACGAGCAACGATCACGGAAGTAAAGTACAAGGAAAAAATGAAAAGTCAAAGAGACTCAATTTTGAAATGGTTATCTCGTGTTGTGAAAAAATGAAGCAAGCCTAGCAGAAGAAAAGGGAAAACTAAGCCCAAAGTGGGAAGATCCATACAAGATAACGAAAGTGCACCAATCCAACTGCTACGAGTTAGAAAGATTGGATGGCAGCAGTGTCCCCAACATTTAGCATGTGATCAACCTAAGAAAGTTCTACGTGTAGATCCAAAATGGAGAATAGGGAAGATTCAGTTGTACAGAATCCATGAGATGATCATTGGCGAGGTTCTCATATTTCTTTAGTTTTGAAGGTGATATTATCACAACCGCACATTACAAATACCAAAATGTATCTTTTAAGGAAAATCACTTTTGATGTTATTTACTTTAATCTTATGAAAAAAATCCAACTGTGGCACATTGCAAACTAATTATCAAGTCTTGTAGTCACGAACAGTTAAGCCTAACCAATCACGACGAAGCAAGCTACGAAGATGTCATAAGGTGATTAATGAAGCCAGGAAAACCAACAAAAGCAAGTAATAGATCTTGTGGATCGCAAAATAAAACCTTTAAAATTTGAAAGATATAGATCTTGCAAGTTCCCAACCTTAGTTTTGTAAGCCATAGATATTGCATAAAGGCATATATTCATACAAAAATAACGACGTAAGTAAGAAATAGATCTTGTAGTTCGCACAATACAAGCTCTCAATTTTGCAAGTTGTAGATCTTCCAAATTCGTAAACAAACTAGGAAAGACATAGATCTTGCAAACAGGAGAATAGGCCTACAAAGACACCGACAAAAGGAAGCGATAGATCTTGCAGGTTTGCATAATAAAAACTCTTCATTTTACCTACAAATGAAGTAAACAATGTGCCTACAAAAACAGCGACAGAAGTAAACAATAGACCATGCAGCTTTGAACGGTAAAGGTTTGCGACCTTAATTACGAAAGCAATAGAGACCTCATAGCCAAATATACAAACAAACAAGGGCAAATGCAACTTCCATTCACGAAAAAAATCTTGTGTATCCTTTAGAGTCTTCTTCCATCCAACTTCCATATCGTTGATACTTAGTAGAATATACTTCAGATGAATACCTACCGATAGTGCCCATTCCTGAACAGGCTAGGAAGATTGGGCGAATGCATGTATACTCCGACAGATTCAAGATCGACTAAGCTACGAATGATATCCTTGTCCAAAGATTCAAATACTATAACCTTTAGGTATGAACTTTCTACAAGGTAATTCCACAAAAGGAGATGGAGATGATGAAGAAGTAGAAATTTTCCATCCAAGAAATAATGGAATAGATTCCAAATTAGAGAAATGATCACCAGAAAAAAGCTCAAGATATTCCTCGGATAGAGACTGAATAGTTTCACTCAGCCTAATAAGGCAAAATGAATGAGAAGATACACACCTAGGATGGCAATGAAAAGGAACATTAGATGCCAAAGACTCAATATGTTTCATAAACTTATGGCCGACCAAAATATCAAAACCCTGCATATAAATAAATATGATGAGAAATTGAAAAATTAGAATAGCGATACTAAGTCAACACCCAAAATAGTACAGACATACATCATAGTATTGTTATGAATTACGAATAAAAAATTTCTCAAAATTCACAACACTAGAATCAACTAACATTAGAAGGAGTGGCAGTCGAATATTGGACAACAAGAGCGGAGTCCTCCTTGTTCGCATGTTGAGAAGAAACCTCTATGCTCGTATTGGCCTAAAGGTCAGAAGAGGGCTTAGGATCAAGATAGGTGAATGAGAGACTGTCAAGATAATCAATTTCGCACTTCTGTAGCTCAGGCATAGTGGGCAAAGAAGGAACACCAATAAGGTATAATAGAAGTGCACTAGGATGACCACCATCAGAAATCCTACTAATGAAGCCATTGTTCAGTGCTGTCTTTTGCTCCTCCAGTATTGACTAAAACATAGTTAGTGAAGAAAATTTCTTAACTTTCAAAGTAGGGTTCAACCCTCGTAGTTCAGCTAGAGCTTTGCAATAACCAATGTTGCGAGCAGAGCTAGACATCTAAAATTAATGGAAGAATACTTCATTTTAACGAGTCAATCGAAAAGGATATGAGGGTATCTAGGTGAAGCAAGACCATTAGTCTAGATTTTCTCCAGATCAGAATGAAGCTTCTCGGCTTCTTCCTCAGCAGCCTCCGCATGCTCCTCAGCGGTCTGTGCATGTTCATCTGCAGCTTCGAGGGAGACCTTCATAACTGCAAACTTCTCCTCACTGGCATGATATTTTTTTAGAAGTGAACCATTTTCCTTTGAGAATTTCGCAAATCGCTCACTGACAAGCTGAAGACTCTCTCCAACCTTATCACATTTCCATAGAGGTACATAAGAAAATCTAACAGTTAGACATCGTAATAAAGGAACATCAAATCAAACCAAAAATAATTTCAAAACTTTTAACAAACATACCACATTCATTGTTTCATGGAGCGAAAGTTTAGATAAAGTAGCAGGAATAGTCCCTTCAATCATTAAGTTATGGCTTTGCAGTGGAAGTTTAGGATGAGAGTGGCTAGTACGCCCAATTTCTTAGGGGGCTCCAATGTGCTTGAGGATCCGCCAATTTGATCCCTTTTGCTTGGCATTGCCAGCAGCTACCTCTCCACCTTCACTGGTCGTAGCTTCAGTAGTTATTAGTTGATAATTTTCTTCGACGTCATTCTCCTGTTGGATAACAGTTGCAGTATAGTCATTTGTTTGGGTAGGTGTAACTTCCGGTTCTTTATCTTCATAATCAGAAAGAAATGTCCTCTCAATGGAACGCTTAGCTAAATCCATATCTACAATCCAGTATACAAAACAAGTCAGACGAACACGCGGAAATAATGGGACAATGAGAAGAGTAAGGGATAAAAATAAATAGGGCAAGGGGAAACGACAGGATAACGATAAACAAATACCTTCAATCTCAGAGTCAGCGTGGTAAAGACATATCGAATGTTAATTGAGTGTTGATACAACCTCGGACACAGCATTAAGACGAACCCCTGTCTTAGGAAGTTTGGATTCGGGAACATTATAGTTCCAAACTGAAAGAGCTTGTTTTCTCCCATTACCAAGTTTTTTTTAAAAAAATTGTTTTATGCCATACTCCACAGTTATTAGGAAATCCATTTACAAACTTGACATTGGGACTGACTGGATAGAGGAAGAATTAGTCAGACAAGTTTTTCACCTTGCGAAGGTGATAAAGGCTACAGAATAGGTCAATTGGAAAATGGATTTGAGCTTCCTCGCACACATGATAGAAAATAAAAATGATCAAGACAGCCTTAGGGTGAAGCTGGGATAATACGACCCATTAATGTAAGAGTAAGTCTAGAACGTGCAGAGATAAGGAAAAAAGTGAGTTCAAATTTAAGATAATCCAAATAGCAAGAGATAAAGCTAGGAGGAGTATGAACACTTTTAGAGTAATCAGAAACCCTAAGCTCATACGAAGACAAAAAGGGAAATTATGCTTTAAATTTTCCAAGTGGTAATCGGAAAGAAATCTACTAATGGTCAAAGAATGGGTGAGATGGTCAGAATCCTCCCCGGAATTGACATCGTCAACATGGACATCTTTTACGGAAGATTCAGCAACATTAGAGGTAGATATTGGGGCAGAGAAAATTCCTAAGATTCAGACAAGAACTTTATCAATTACAATCACATAACGCAGAAAGGAATATTCTAGTGAAATCTGAGAGAAGGAACACATAATATACGCCAAAAAACAATCAGAGAACTTCTAGATCAAGATTGAAAAGAAAATTTAATAAAATAGAGGCACCGTACAAATTCACAATTACAAGAATCGTCTTAGAAAGGAAGAAAAGATTAAGAACAGAGAAACTTATGAGTTAATGGAGTGCGATGAGAGACTGGAGCAATAAAGAAAACAAGAAGAAGATGAAGAATCCATAAAGGACACGAAATTTAATTTATGAAACTGAAAAGCCAAGAGGAGTTAGAAAATAATGATGAAGGCCTGACAAAAGGTGATATACCTTTTTAGGAATACAAGAAGGCATCGGTGAATGAATGGATAATACGCTGAATAGTGACAGAGTTAAGTCACCAAAATCAAAGCAATTATAAAGGGGGAAAATATAACGGCAAAATAGGAAATCTTGGAACATCAACAACTAATAAAAAGGAGGGAATCTCGGCTCTAAGATCGCAATAGCTAGAAGTCTACCAGAATTCTTATAATTTCAAAATTTGAATTCAAATTTGAAAAGTTAGACAACTCAACAGATTAACAAACACAACAAAGAAGCACACAACACTTCACGAGAATAGTTCAAGTGGTTGTGAGGACAAACATGTTATTACAGTTCAAAGAATAAACAAATAACAGCTCGTGTATATCTTACAACCACAGTTATAGTTTCGTGTTTCACTAACTTCGTGGCTAAGGGGGGATTATGTTGTATACCTAGCCCAAGAGCTAGAGACTGCTGGCCTTCAGGCCCTGCCCAATCTTCAACAATGAATGAACAAAAATAAAGTATGCAACGTTTAGCCCAATGTTCAAGTCACCCATGAACTGATAAAGGTAGAACCGTGTCTAAGTGGATTCAATCATAGACAGCGAAAGATGAAATTATGACCAACACTTAGCCACGAACCGAAAGTGTAGTAACCACGATATTAAACCCTAATAATGTGGAGTCATAACTACGATCGGCTATAAATACAAGGAGAGAAACAGTGGCTCAGGTAAGTAAAACTAAATTGAGAAATTTTGATTCTCTGAAGGAGAGCATTGACTTAATTGTAGGAGCATTTTCTCCGGAATCACTTTTGGGATCTGTTTTGCAGGAAAAGACGATATAAGGTGAACAACAGTTGCTTTACTTGATCGGGAATACCACATCAGTGGTGTATCGTTCGTCAGTGATAGGTTGGATGCTGGTTGTGATAGACCTTTCGTGTAGTTTTCTTCTGAGGTGTCATCGAACAAGTTGTACGGTTGTTGACAATTAAGTCTCATTGCGCATGCCAATTGATGCGTATCAAACACCAATCTGATTTCCGAATCTTACTCCTGAGCCCTGAACCTACAAAATAAAATCATCGGGAGTTATCCGGGGAAGAATCTCCTATGCTAAAGTCATACCAAAAGTGTTTGCTCTGAATATTGAGATTTGAATTGAATAGAGTGGGGACATACCGCAGTATTTACAGGGGTTAATCCCTAGAAGTTCTCCTAATCGCGTTGGGATAAGTATGCACATTCCACATAGAAATATATGTCTTATCTTAGTAGAATTACCCTATATTCATTAAACCGTAAATATACCTTAAAAAGTAGTATGTTTACGTATGTTGATTTGGAAATAGGAGATCTTCCCTTCGTATTCGGTTTCGACCCAGTAATAATAGTAGTAGAATAAAACTACATGGATTCTGTCTAGATTGTAGGTTTTTACCCAATCCCCATTAATATTTATTTTAGATCTAATTTTGCCTTTGAAAACTATGAAGAACTAGACTTCTTTTGTTTCATCTGACAATTGAATCTATCGGCTGATTTGGTTGTGAGGTTGTAAACTCTTTTTAATTTTCTATTGGTTGTATTAATTATCTTGTTCTTAATTTCATTTAATCTTGTTGATTTATCTAGACTGACCATCTAGATTTATTGATATTATTCGTATTGCTAGAATTCAGTTATTTCGGGTTGGAATTCTTTATTTGAAGTAGAAAACATAATTTACGATAGTAATGGTCAAGCTGTTGTTTTTTTATTTATTAAAGAAAGTTAATTGCATTTATTACTGACGTGTGGTTATGGTTGTGTAGCATGTAGCATGTAGCATGTTGAATTCTTATTTTCTCTTGTCCTCTAATTATGTCCCCTTTTGACCAATTTTTTTTTCATGGCATATTTGACCATTGATAACTTTTATTGTATACAATAATAGATATCATGTGAGATGTCTTTAGATTTTCCTTAACATATAGTTTCTAAAAAGTAAAATTTTATAATTTGTTGTTGTAAGCAACCAAAGTTATCGGCGGTCAAACATGTCTTGAAAAAATGTTAGAAAAAAAGAGTCATAATTAGAGGATCAGAGAGAGTATGTTTATTGCCAGTGTTAATTAAGTTTTGATTACTTTTGAATTATTCTAATACTCTCTCTGTCCTAAAACCACTCACAGCCCACTCTTGTGGTTTCAATTCATTAAATAATCAATCTCTCCTCCACCTCAGTAATTCAAATCACAACTAAATCACTGCATTTTTTCTCCATAATGGTTGAAACCACTTAGAAATCACTACATGAACCCCACTTGATTCTCTCTATCATACTCATTAATTTTACCTTTAATAATTAATTTAAATACATTAGTTTACCAAAAATAAATTGAAATGTACTCTATCCGTCCCACTTTAAACTTCCTATTTACTTTTTCAGAGTCAAACTTTACAAACTTTGACCCTAAATATAAATTAATATAT
>JAUOBV010246778.1:0-11526 GCA_032360425.1 Rubia occidens
GGTTTCCACCAAGAAAGACAGCATAACCATAAGTGGAACTCTAGGTCTCAAGACACCGGGCCCAATCAACATCAGAATAGCCCAACAGCCCGGGAGAGCCGGCAGAGCGAAAAGAGAGACCAAAGTGCAAGCATCGAACATATCGGAGAATCCGAGTAACTATAGAAAAATGATAATCTCAAGGGTTTAACTGTGTTGACTACAAAAGCCAAATATGGACGAGTAATAGTTAGATATTGAAGTGCCCCGACCAGAGAACAATAGAGTGTTGGATTCCGGAACAAAAGACTGGTGATGTTGTGGAGTGGAGAACCAGGCACAAATGGAGTGGAAACTGGAGCCGCATCAGACATCCTGGCATGAGTAAGAATATGTCTAGCGTACTTGGCTTGGCCAAGAAGAAGACCAGAAAGAGTGGGTGAAACTTCCAAGCCAAGGAAGTAATAAAGAGCACCCAAGCCCTTAATGGAAAACTCCCGATGCGTGTGGTCTATGAAGTGCTGAAGAGAATCGAGTCGTTACCGGTAAGAATGATGTCATTGACATAAACCAAAAAGTACAACAACGATGATCCCCGAGACATAAAAAATAGAGAAGTGTCAGTCGAGCTACACTGAAAACCGAACTGAACCAATTAGGTGTTGAAACGCTGAAACCATGCTGGAGGGGCTTGCTTAAGGACATACATGGCCTTCCGCAAAAAACATACATAATCTGGGTGAAGTGGGTCCTTGTAGCCGACTAGTTGCACCATATAAACTGGAAAATCGAGCACATAGTAGAGAAAGACATTCTTGAGGCATCATACTTCAGCCAATAGACCCATTTGGAGCAAAAAATGTTGACATCCGATGGTTATTGAATCAAATATCAAGTGTTATGTCCACGAAGAGCAGCTATCTCATCATCCATAGCTGAAACCCAAGCTGGATCCTGAAGAGCCGAGCGATAATATGTACGTTCTCTCTTAGAGAGCAGGGCAACAAGAAGATCATGAGCAACAATTTCAGAATAATCTCTTCGCTGTATAGCGCCAGTCACGGACCGAGTAGCCATCCGATAAGGATGAGACCGTGGTGGAAACACCGGAGGATCATCCACGGTCGGTGAATGGGCTGGTGAAGTGGCATGCAAACTGGATGGGCTGGCCAGAAAACTGAGTGAGTTGGTTGACGATGAGATAGGCAGAGAAGGGAGTGGCCACTGGATGGTCTGAATAAGCAGAGCAGATAAACCACGGTGTCGTAGTCGGTGAGAACGATATCGTTAATAAGCCATGAGGGCCGGCAACCGAAGTGACAAGTCTAGCAGGAGGAGATGCCACTGTTGAAGGGATGGAATATCAGTTGATGCATTAGCGGGGTCCAAAAAAGTAAAGACATCCAGAGGGAAAAAATATACTGAAGTAATCCATTAGCATAAGGGAAGAAAGTTTCGTTAAATAGATCCAAACATCAATATCCTTTATACTGGGAGCGGTACCAAGAAAGATACATGGAAAACTTTGAGGAACGAGTTTGTGAGCTACATGTGGATAAAGATAAGGGTACACAAGATAACCAAATACATGGAAGTTCGGGTACATGGGAGCCCGGCCATTAATAACTTCGAATTGTGATCGTCTGCCAAGAACATGAGTGTTAGCCAATTTATGGTATAAGTGGTTGCAGCAAAGGCTTCAGGCCAATAGGTGAGAGGGACATGCGAGTGATATAACATAGACAAGCCCATCTTAGCAATGTGTCGGTGCTTGCATTTAGCCTGACCGTTCTGCTTAGGAGTATACGGGAAATAAATATGATGGTGAATGCTTTGTGTCTGAAGTGAGAACATATGCAACCATTTATGAACTCAGTCCCTCCATCACTTTGAAACACCTTAATGGTTAAACAAAATTGGTTCTCCACAACATCCTCAAACTAGCGATGAACATCCCAAAAATCATATTTGTAGCGCAGTGGGTAAAACCACGAGAGTCAGGAATGTCATCAAGGAAAATAGCATAGTAGTAGAAACCATCAGCAGATAAAATAGGAGAGCCCCCCCCATAAATCACAATGAACTAGATCAAATACCCTAGCAGCACATTTATCATTTGAATGAAAAGTTAAACGTTTCCCTTTAGCCTTATCACACGCGTCACAAAGGGTAGGTTTGGGCAAAACTGATAAGACAGATAAGGATCCAGAAGAATGCAAACAAAAAATAATAGTATGCAGAACATGACCAAGTCTAGCATACCATGTTTCAAGAGATGGATGTGACTTATTTGATTCCACAATAGACAATAAAACAGATTCACCATAGTCTAAAACATAAAGCTCATTTTCACTATGACCATGACCCAAAATGTCCTTAGTGATTTTATACCGAATAATAAATGATCGATCATAAAAATAGACAACAACATTTAAATCCCGAGTCAATTTGCTAATCGAAAGCAAATTTTTAGTGATGTCATGCACAATGAGCTCATCATAAAGAGACACAGATTTAGAAATCCGAGAATGACCAACATGAGTAATAGGGAGTTGAGAACCATTACCAACATATACGCTGGAAGACCCGTGATAAGGTGTGAAGTGATCAACAACAGTAGGTGATGATGCCATATGTTTTGTGGCTCCAGAATCGACAATCCACTGACTCTGCTGTCTTTGATTTAGCAAAGATGAGCCACCAAAATAAGCCATTATGCAAAAGGAAGCAGCTGAAGACAAGATAGGCAACTGGGCTCACGCGCGACTGGGCTCACTCGCCCGCAGAAAGCTCCTGGACGAAGAGAGGCGTCTGAAACTCGCCGGACTTAGATAGATCACCGGACGCCGCGGACTTAGATAGAGAAGGACGCCGCGGAGAAGATGGGATGCCGCTGGAACCGGAGAGGACCGCCGGCAGAAAATACGCCGGTGGAGATGAAAGCCGAGACCGGATTTTGCCGCCGGAGAAGAAGAAAGTGCCGGAGATGAAACCTGCTGCTGGTGAGTACCGGGAGGACGAAGAAGAAAGCCTCTGAGGACGCCGATGGACCGAGAGTTGACGAAGAAGAACACGAAAAATTCGTCGGGATGTTGCCGGAGTTTGGCCGGAGTCGTGACGGAATCTGAAGATTGTTTGATCGGAAAGAAGGAAAGAGAAGAAAGAAGGGAGAAAAAAAATAGGTCTAAGGATCAAATCTGCTCTGATACCATGAAAGAGTGATTTCCCGTAATTGTTATTATTGATCATGAAGAGAATAAATAGAGAGTACAAAGCATGAAGGTAGACTAGTTCTAGTATAACTCTAACTAGTCACCAGGATAAGATCAAATCTAATCAAATCTAATCATCAACATTTTGACTTATTCTAACACCCATGCTTTGGTTGTCTCTAACATTACCATTAAAAATACCAGTAATCAAATACAACACTATGAATTATAAGAGAAAACATACATGACATACTTGGAATAGGAAAATCGATGTAAATTCCAGTGACTGCTGCAAGATGATCCATCCAAATTTTGCAAAAACACAACCAGAAACGTCACAATCCAAAGCTAGAGGAAATGAAGAAGGAAAGATTAAACAACACTCAACACCAAAACCTATTTATAAGGAGAAATCCAAAAACCCATTTCTCAAGTTCTTAAACGATGCAGCTTTCACACCCAAATTGAAGAGGTGCAAGACTGGCAACATTTCGAAGAATGGAAGGGTTTAAAAAATGTAGCCCAACATAATGATTAGTATGCTTACGTGGTAAAATTTTACATTTCCCGGATCCAGTCCGGAAGATTTATCACAGAATCAAAGCACCTTTAGTTCATCACAAGCTAGAACTACCGGAGTCATTTGAAAGAACGACGACATTACTATCTATAATAGCATCACTTAATTCCTTCCAATTCAGTTCAGGACTAACATGCTTTTCTCCTTGATACCAAATCAACTGCTTAACTCCCTAACAAACTAACAACTGCCTTCCTAGCTCAGCTAAAGTTTTGTTGTTGCTCTAATAATTCCGTTGAGCAATAAAAATGATTAGAAAAGTAGTAAAATACAAGGTTTAATTTATCGAGAAAGTCTCAGACGACCTTTTTTTATAAAGTTATGGAAAGTCCACTGTAATTTTGCTTTAAATATTATAATTTTTTAATAAAATTTAAATATTGCATTTCAGATAATAAATTAGTAATATTGTGTATTTGAATGTGACAATATAAAAATATATAACAAAACAAATATAGTATATGTGATAATAATATACGTGAACTTTGCTGAATTTTAAATATGGTCCAATCTTAAGGCCCAATCCACCTTAGCGGAACTTATCATCCAAGCCCTTACGCCTGTAACTTATCCCCCCTCACCCACGGGCCACGTTCCCTGTTCCCTACCCGCCTTGCTCCTTGCAAATTTCTTCATCCGCCGCCCGGCTTTTTTTTATGCTCCTCCGCTCCTCTCTTCCGCCGCTCGATGCCATACTCCACCGTCCTTTTCTCAGCGCTGAACTGTTCTTAGCATCGTCTCTCTTGTCATCATCATTCTTCGGATTTTCTTTTTCTTAGATTTGTTTTGATGCTAATCAAGAAATTGTTTTTTGTTAGTCAAGGATTACTTTTAAATTTGTATTTGATTTATGTCTTCATGCTGAACTGCTGCTTGGTTGCTGCTATTTGTTGATGCCGGCAAAATGAATAGTTGAATGACAGATCACAGATGCCGTGCCAACCGACTTCAGTCTGATAGTCGGTGTCAGTTAGCCCGAACTTTTTGACTGTGGTTCTGACCTTAAAAAATAACTATAGTGGTAAAAAACCACTCTCAAACCATGTGATTTCAATTAACTAAATAATCAATTTATCTCTTCCACTCTATCAACTGAAATCACAAACAAATTATTTCATGTTTTTTTTGACAATTATTGAAACAACTTTAAAATCACAAAATGAACCTCACTTAATTCTCTTTATTCTACTTATTAATTTTACACTCAATATTTAATTTAATAAATTTACCTACCCAAAATAAATTAAATGTGAAATTTAACAGTAATTTTTAAATTGAATTTTACTTTTAATATTTTAATTTTTAAAATTAATTTCATTTTTTCAAAATTATTTTATGAACAAGAATTAAAAAAATTATGTTTTTTAAAAGAATGTAATTTTAATTTTTTTAAAAGCACCAAAATTTAATTTAGATTATTTTTTAAAAAAAACAAAATTTAAGATTTTTTATTTTTAAAATTATAGAAATTAATTTTGGACTTTTTTTTAAAAAAATCATAAGAATTTTTTTTAAAAAAAGGTGGAAATAGGCTCTACCACGTGGCTCAGAGGGGACAAAATATGGCCAGTACGCCAGTGCGCACCCCCCAATCACATGGATTTGTCAGAAAATTGAATCGGACTCGATTTCTTTTAGTCCAAACCATAGGCCGGTTTCAAACAAGTGAAACTGCTTTGAAAACCTCACTGTGGGGGATTTTAGTTTCAATACGGTTTCAGTTTGGTTTCAGTTTCTAATTGAAACTACTCTGAAACCCCCACTATACATGCTCTAAAAGTCTATTTTTTACCCCCCCTTTGATCCACTATTATTAATAATGTATTTTTCTGACTTTTTTTATACATGTTTCGACTTTAGTTGCATATAATAATAAATTTTATATATAATTTTACTTTTTAGAAACTACATGCTACACAGAATTCAAAAATATTTATCCGTTATTGTATACAACAAAAGTTATCGATGATCAAACATGGCATGAAAAAATTTGCAGTCAAAAGAGACCATTATCAGTGAACTGGGGGAAGTATTACCTTTAACCACAATTAAATTATATGGATCTGGTACGATGAGCATTGTATTCTTAAAAATATTTTTTTAATCTTCTATACACCCCCTGTCCCAGCAGAATTGATGGAATTACTTTTGTCTCGCTCTTTTATGCAAGCTGATGTAGCAGCGAATTATAGTAGAAAAGTGGGGATGTTTTGGGAAAACAATGGGTTCAATTTAAAAGTTGTTAAAGTTAAAGAGTACATTATGTGAAATTAATTTTAAAAAACTCTGATCAGTCCAGAGGCACTCTAACACAACATTTATCTTGAATATACTAAAAGGGAACATTATTCAATTAACATTAGTAAACCTAGCTGTCAAGGATATTTCCCAAATTAGCATATAATTGAACTATTTCATCATGGTGGGTTGAGCAATCTAGTGCTATTAAGTTGTGTAAATAATGACTAGAGTGATAGAATATGTAAGCAAACTTAAATAGTAAAAAAAGTTATGGTTCAACACCTTGGTGTAATATATGATGGTTGGGTCGAAACTCATCCAGTTTATTTTGTTATTACTATTAGGCCGGAGCCCAATATGCTGAGAAATTCTCCCAATTTGAGTATATCTACGAAATTACACTTTTATTTAATAATAATACAAAATGGTAAATATATGGTAATTCTATTATGGTAAGATACATAATCCTATATGGAAAGGGCATATTTTTCCCAGTATGATTCGGAAAACCTATAGGGATCAACCAGATATTGAAATATGTCTATACTATATTCATTATATTCTCAAATTCAGAGCAAACTATTTTGGTATTAATTTAGCATCGGAGAGACTTTCCTCCCCCTGGCACCCCGTGGCTCTACATTTCAGGTTCGGTCATCAAGTATGTGTCTATCTTGCATCAATTGACATGCTCAGAGGGGACTCGATTGTCAATAACAGTATACCTTGTTCAATGGTGCCTTAGAAGAAATTTTTACATAAAGGTCCATCACAGGAAGCATCCAATAACGTCGACGAAAGGGAGTCATTTCACGAGACTTCCAATCCACCATCATCGGTCGATCCACCATCACTAATCATTCCAGCACTCACAAAGATTCCACCTACCAACACAGTTATGGTTGAATGAGCATAAAAAAAGTCGAGTGGCAGATGAAGAAATTTGCAAGGAGTAAGGTGGACAGGGAACGCGGGTGATGGAGGGATAAGTTACAGGCGTAGCTCGTAAGGGCTTGGATGATAAGTTCCGTTAAGCTGGATTTCAGTTTTAAGTTGGGCCTTAAGATTGGACCATATTTAAAATTCAGCAAGGTTCAAATGGATTGATAAATTAATAGGCGGCCGGTTCATAATCTTATTGACCGTTCATATTTTTTTACCTTATCCACTATATTTGTTTATATATATATATATATATATATATATTTCACGTTCAAATATACAATATTACTAAGTTATATCTGAAATCAACATTTAAATTTTATAAAAAAATTGCAATATTTAAAGCAAAAATTACAGTGGACTTTCAATAATCTTATGAAAAGGCCGCCCGAGAATTTCTCGATAAATTAAACCCTATATTTTACTACTTTTCTGGTCATTTTTATTGCTCAACGGAATTTGTAGAGCAACAACAAAACTTCAGTTGAACTAGGAAGGCAGTTAGAGCAGTTAGTTTGTTAGGAAGTTAAGCAGTAGAATTCAGTGAATATAACTCTATTTGGTAGAACTGTGCTAATAAGCAAAACTGACTTATTTTGAAAGTAGGAGGAGATCGGCTTTTGCTTTTCACCTATGAATAACTTTTGTTTTCAAATTAAGCTGTTTTAAGCACTTTACCAAACACTAAAATATGCATTGCTTATAAGCTGGGGCGGACCTATGTGAAGTCATACCCATGGAAAAAAATAGGGGAAAATTAGTATTTGGTTACCCCATGTAAATTTTTTTTACCATTAATATTAAGTATATATATATTTTTATATATTAATAGTTACCCCATAAAAAAATTCTGAATCCGCCACTACTTATAAGTAAAGCAGGTACCAAACCGAGGAGTTTGGATTGAAGGTTGAGAAGGCATCAGGTTATGTGTCAGTGTGTGTAAAATCAGATTAAAAAAATTGTTTGGCTTCCTCAAATTTTTTGCTTTTTCGTCTCATTATGGAGCTCGCTCTCAAATTTTGTACAAAATTACCGTTGACTCTTAGTTTTACTTTTGAGTTCCTGAAAACTAGGTATTAGACCCGGCGTTTCTCAACAAAACAATGATGAAAACACAAGGTTGCGAGCTATGGACTCACAGTGGAGATATTTGGATGCTAAGATGACATCTATCTCCGCACGAGTTAAAGAAGGGGGAGAACAAATGGAGGTGAACCAGGTCAGAACAAATGAAACTGTGGAAAATGGAGACTACACAAAAAAAGTTGCAGCTGAATCATCAGCTAAATCGTGTAATTCAGAGATGGTTCGTGAGTCTAGGTGGCCTAACTCTTCACCTCATAATATGGATGAGAATGCAGCTATACTGGAGAATCCTAGAGTTTTCAAAAATAAAAAATAAAAAAAAAAATCTGATTTTGTGCATGACAATTGGAGAAATGTGATAGGGAAAAATTCTAGAAATCTGACCCCCAAGGTTTGAAATAGCTTTGTTTATGGAGAAAACCCAAAGAAATGGGCTAGAATATGTTACAATTTTTTTTAGCTATTATAAAGTTCTTAATATGCCAATATTATAAGCAGTGGAGATTTACTTAGAAGATAAGGAAGGAATTTGGTCTCAAGGAGAAAAGCATGTTAGTCCTCAGCTGAATTGGAAGGAATTATGTGATGCTATTATAGATAGTGATGCGATTCTTCTTTCAAATGACTCTGGTAGTTCCAGCTTGTGATGAGCTAAAGGTGCTTTGATTCTATGATAAATTTTTTAGACTGGATCCGGGATACGTAAAATCTTGCCACGTAAGCATACTTATCATTATGATGGGCTCCATTTTTGAAAAAAAAAATTCATTCTTCGAAATGCCGCCTGTCTTGCACCTTTTCAATTTGGGTGTGAAAGTTATGTCGTTTAAGAACTTGAGAAATGAGTTTTAGGATTTGTCCTTATAAATAGGTTTTGGTGTTGAGTGTTTTTTTAATATTTCCTTCTTCATTTCCTCTAGCTTTGGATTGGGACGTTTGGGGTTGTAGTTTAGCAAAATTTGGATGGATTATCATCGCAGTAGTCGCCAAAGTTGAAGTTGGTTTTCTTATTCCAAGTAAGTCATATGTATGTTTTCTCTTTGATTACTTGTATTTTTAATGATAATGTTAGAGACAACCAAAGCATGGTATTCTATCGCTAGGTGATAATCAGGTTGCGTTAGTTCTTTGTTAGGGTTTTAGACCTTGGAGATGGTGTTCGCTATCTCCCTTGTTTGGTAAGTTGAACTATTCTAACTATAGATAATGCGACCGAATGCAAGGTCAATCTAAATATGGACGTTGTGGGTTGGTTGGCCGCTTGTAAAGTCCATGTGTCTTCGCTAGCAAAGTTGGAATATTTAATATGTGGTTACTTGATTTATTACATGCATGCATTCCCGATGATGATTTCCTTTGATTTTTATGTTGCCTTCTGATTTGTGTTAACATAAATGAGTTTGTGAAGTATTTCCATTTTGGTCCCTGTCATTCCTCGTTGGTGTAGTTCTGAGTGTCAAGGTCGTCGAATCCTCTGATGTCTCTCAAGCTTTCTTTGTGGCGAACATCGCTCACCAAACATCTGATCACGATGGTTAATCGAGAGATACGAGGAGGAGGCGTAAGAAGGATTCCTCATCCTGCAAATGTGATGGCTCCCTTGAAGTTGTTGCGAGCGAGCTGGCGTAGTCGACAAAGAAGCAGCGATATTCTTATTGAAAACTTTGTAAAACACCATTGCTATGAACGGTTTAAAGCTTGAGGAAGAAGCAGAGAGGAAGCAGAGAATTCAGTTATGAAAGATCACACAAAATGAGTGATTCAACTTCTTTACAAAGAGAGGAAAATTCCTCTTTTATACAGCAAACGAAAACAGAAAACAAGAAACTAACTAACCGACTTGGATTAGGCGGGAAAACTAACTGAACCTTTAACTAAACAAAACGACACCATTAGTTGCGTTTTACACGAAACGACAAGTGAACGGTGCGTTTCACCAAGGCGCCAAGCCAAGTTTCAAAACCACCGCCACCGACTTCAGAAACAATGATCAGTTTCTGATTCTGATCAAATTCTGATCATTATTCCTTCAGTATTATATGGCTTCTGTGAAGAGGATGTTAGGTAACATTTGGTGTAAGATATTGAAATAATTTTTTATTCAACTTTCCGACGAAACTGCTTTCCATTAAGGGGAACATTTTCATGACTCGATTGGTGGGATCGTAGCACTGTTGTCATGATTCAGTCGAATTGTTAAAGTAACATTTAGAGTACCCTAACATTTAATATTAGCCTTATTCTCATGACATATACTACCTATTCAATTATTATATTGCTGTAATCTTGTTTTACTCTGTCGAAAAAGATTGACTCTAACAGGAATAGGAGATTTGAGAAAACAGTTCTAATATTCCTAAACACATATTTGAAACCAATACACCACTACACAATACGAATAGTGAGGAAAGCGATGCATGCCACGTGGAGTACGGCGTGTAGAATCTTAGAGGACTATGTAGTTGGATGATTTCTAACAAGGATCCGAGTTCTCGGAGGACCAACATGACGTGCACTATTCGCTGGAGCTCAACGGGGGAATCTACAGGCCCTCAAGGAGGGGACAAATAGTACCTGCAGTCCTGAAAAATACTTAGAAGACATGTGAAACTTCACCAACTCGCTTGTCGGCTACTTCGTCGACTACAAGCAGTTCAGCAGGCAAATAATGCATATTTTCAGGTTCAAAAGCAGGTACCATATGCTCTCTATCCTCCATAATGGGCCCGTGGCTATTGCCGGGGGGCCTTCTGACTTGAAATAGATGGCAACCGGAGATCCTCCTCACACATATAAACGTCACATACATTCTTATGTGGGTCCGGATCTACAGGCTGCCAGTGGAATACCTCAGGCCGAACACTATAGCGAGGTACACATCAATGGTGGGAGTTACCCACGAGGTTAACTTTGGAAGAGGATACCATCTGGATAATGCGGATTATGCAAACGTGCGTGTTTGGATTGAGATTCACCAGTCACTGGTGTCGGGATTTTATTTGCAGCTCCATAGGGGGGTAACGACGTGGATTTCCATTGAATATGAGAGGATGCACAAGATGTGCAGAAGGTGTAGTATAATAGGGATATAATTGATTTAGAATCAGTATAAGAAAGGAATATTCTTTCTGATTGATTTTGTATATACCCACTTACATATTTGTTTCTACTTTGTATACCCTTTGCACTTACTGTGTATATGAACACACTTAACCAAAATTATTTGTGGGTTTTACTTTCTATCATGGTATCAGTCAGGTCTCTCTAAAATTTCTAGCTTTTACTCTTTTTTCCCGAATTTACCAAAATTCTCGTTCTTTCTTTTTACTGATCGGCCGCCGCCCACTACCGCTGTCTTTCGCCTCCACCCACCGCCGTTGTTTTTTGCCGCCGCCCAGTTCACATCGGTCGTCGAGTCGTCCTTCGCACCGCACCACTATCGATTTCTCGGACTTTGCCGCTGCTCAAGTCTCTGGTGGCCTC
>JAUOBV010246884.1:0-11526 GCA_032360425.1 Rubia occidens
ATCATCAACAACATCAATAACATCAATCGCATGGCATGAATTATCATCATTAGGAAATTTCATGGCATCATAGATGTTAAATTTCACAACTTCTGCATTAAAATTCATGGTTAAGGACCCACTATGCACATCGATTTTAGTTCTAGATATTTTTTTTAAAATGGCCTTCCTTATAGAATAGAAGTTGCACACTTTTCATTTTCCATATCTAGGACATAAAATTGGCCAAGAAAATCAACTCACCAACCTTTACCAACATGTCTTTCACAATCCCCCTAGGGTAAGCATTAGAATCGTCGGCCAATTGAACTACTACCCCGGTTTCATGAAATTTCCCAAGATCCATAGATTCATATAAGAAGTATGGAATCACATTAATAGAGGATCCTAAATCTAGCATGACATTTTCAAAGTTTCTACCACCTGTGACACAAGGAATGTTAAACATGCTAGGATCAAATGTGATGTTTTTTTCTCTCCTAAGGATGCACAATTTATTAAGGAATTTAACAAAAGAGCAGCAAATGTGATGTTTTTTTCTCCTAAGGATGCATAATTTATTAAGGAATTTGACAAAGTTAGGCACTTGATAAATAACATCAAAGAGCGGGATGTTTACCTCAAATTTACGGAAGACTTTGATAAAAGCCTTGTTTTCATCCTTGTGATTCATGTCCCTTAAAGACGCCGCAAAATGTGGGGGTCGAAGAATTTTCGCAATCTCCCACTTCTCTGGTTATTGAGTGACCTCCTCTGTTTTATTTTAGCTTCTCACCATGAATTCCTCTTCGACCTCTTTCCAGATTTTGACAACTTTCTCAGGCTCCTTTGTCTCTCTTTTAAACCTCAAGGTGATGGTACTAGCATTTGGAGGCTCTGGGGTTCAATTCCGGTCGTGAGGGAAGTTTTCCAAAATCTCTAGCCTCCAAATGGCTCTCGGAAAACACAATTTGCTTTCTTGGGTTTCCAAGTTCTTAAATCTAGAGGGGGTGCGGTTTTCCAAGTTTGTGACCATATTACTATCTCATGCAATAGTTCCTCATGCTTCGACCTTAATTTTCCTTCTCGGGGATTAGATGAGCCCTCATCCATTGGGAATATTTGTTGTGACGGGTGATTATACCCTTGATTTCCTTAGTAAACCTTGATTATTCAATTGAAACCCACCTTGGCCACTTTGAAAATGCCTTGAGGATTTGATTGCCCAGCTTTCTCATCCCAACACCAAAAATTTGGATGGTCTCTCCACCTGGGATTGTAAGTCTTGGTGTGTGGATCATACTTCTTTTCATGAGCCTGTCCCAATTGGAAGCCTTGTCCATTTTGTGGCCTTGTCCTCCTTGGTAGCTCATTGCTTTTACTTCCTCAAACTCTTCATCTTAAATTTGAGGACATGCATTGGTAGGGTGATCCGATGAACAAACACCACAAAATTTGATGTGATGCATCCTCCCCTTCATTAGCTCCTTCATCATGGAAGCTAAAGTTTGGACTTGCTTCTTGAATTTTGGAGTTTCTGAATTTGAAGCTTCTTGCACCATTGTCCTTTCCCTTGTGCCAGATTTCCTATTACCATTCGTCATATCTTCAAACAATGAATTGTCATGTTTTGGGCTTTTGTTAGCTATCGATCCATTACAAACGGCTTTCACCATTCTCATGTCTTCGCCAGATAATCCATCGAAGAAGTAGTATACAAGGTCTTCTTCCAGTGGTAGGGAAAACTTGCTAATTTTTTTTGAATCTCTTCCAATACTCGTACAATGTTTCATACAACCATTTGGAGATGTTTCTAAGCTCTTTATTTAAACCCTCCAACTTGGATGGCGAGAAAAACTTCTCCAAGAACTTGCGCTTCATGTCCATCCAAGAGGTTATACTTCCCAGGGAAGGTAGTACAACCAATCTTTGACCGCATCCTTCAAAGAGAAAGGAAATGTCCTTAGATTATAATTCTTCTCTATAACCCCGGGTGACTTCATATTGGTGCACACGAGATGAAACTTGGACGAGTGCTTGTTGGCATCCTCCCCATTCATTCTGTGGAAAGTTGGTAGACAATGGACATCCCATATTCGAGCTCACAAGTGACATTCTCTTGAAGTGGAATGAAGATTATACAAAGCGGTTGTATCTCTAGGTTGGGGGTCAGGAGCTCCCCCGAGGCCCTACTGTCCTCTGCCATAGTTGTTATAACTATTTTGGGTTGTGGTTGAGTACCTTGGAATGCAAAACGTTCTTGTTTCCTTTCTCTTCGAAGTGTACCTAAAATATCAAGATTGTAGTGCAAGGGTTCTTGACTATTGGTATGTATATCGACCATTAACCAATAACCAAAGCAATACAACTCTATCCATAAGCAACAACTCAAAAGAAAGAAAACTTTATCAACACACAAACTACGCTAGCACTAAACTAAATGCATCTTTTCCCGGCAGCACTGCCAAAATTTGAGAGGCTATCATCGTGCTCCTCAAAAATACAATTTATTATCCCTAAATGCGACTACCCACTAGAGAGTAGTTAGTGGCAAATTGGGGTCGTCCACGAAGAAAATGAGATTTTATCAAATGTTGAACTTAGCAAAAAAAAACACGAAGAAGACACTAAATGTATGTGATAACAAATTAGGGGTTTTAGTTTGGAAAAAATACTATGACTATTTCAATCGACTAAATTAACAAGCAACTAGCACAAAGGATGTAAACAAGATTCTAACGAGTCTTAGGTGCAATTGGTTTTACGCTTGTAGATATCCATCGATTATAAATTAATTATCTTATTATAATGCATTGACCACATATCATGGAGAGCTTATCAACACCTTTCAAGTGAAGACATCTCTCGCCTCTCCTAGGTTATAGCTAGAAGAGACTATCGGCGCCACACAATAGCTCTTACCATATGGTCACTCTAGACAATCGGTGTCATAGAATACCTCAGAGATAGCAATAAACATTGGAGACTCAATAAAACTAACCCAATTTCCTACAAGTGAGAAACATGGATGTAGAACAATTATATTCTCTAATTGCGACTACGAGGAATCGGCCTACATGCTAGAAGTTACTAGTTAGAAACATCGATAATTAAGTGAACCCATTCAAATCCATCTCAAAGTAAGTAATTACATCAATTAAAAATTACAATTAGTTGTCATCCCTAATTAAAACCTTACATCAACCAACAATAACCATAAACTAGTTGATCAGGCTAGTCTAAATCATACATTAATCACACAGCAAAGCACAAAATTATAATTGATAATCAATGGAATAAATTAGGATAAATCATATCTCACAATATCATGCTATAAATGCTTACCAATTACTCCCAATATAATAATAGCCTTGATAAAAAAAATCATAACAAAGGAATGAAATCCCATGGAAAACAAGCAATAAATGTAAGCTAGGTTTTTTTGTTCAAGAGGTTCATCCTCTTCAAAATGGCTAAAGAGGGTTTTTATAGTCTTAGAAAATAAAGAAGAAAAAGCAAGAAAATGGGCCTCTAGGCCTGCAAACCGCGATATATGTTGCGGTCTGCGAAAAGCTCTCTGATTAGCTTCTACCATTTTTTGAAAAAGTGTCATTCTCTCCAAAATCTTGTCGTCCCTTCAATATCAAACTATTCAAAACCAACTTGATCATGAGAGGTCTTCAGAATGATCTACAAACACTACATAAATCAAAGAATTTGGGACGTAATAACATGTGATATGAACCTAAGCTTCTAATTGCTAAAATGTCAATTCACTTCCAAATAACCCTCTAATCTATTACAAAATTAGATTTCAAATGTGCTAAAAATAGGATATAAATTGAGCACATCAATTAACCCCTATTGAATTTATTACTATTTTCAATATGATTGCACTTAATCCCTTGGAAGTTGATTTCTTCTCCAGTCTCCATCATGGTATGTTACTTTGAAATAAATGGTGAAAGGATGGTGCGTTACAATTTTAAAATTGTAGTAGGTGATGTTGTTCTTTATGTTAATTTCTTTTAAAAGTATTTACAATCGTTGGATTTCATAGGAAGTAGTTGAAGTAAACTAAACAACAATCAGGTAAATAAATCACATGAAACACAAATTCCTCTGTGTGCAACCAAACACATGTTATGTACATCCTAGGAGTTTGATCAAGGAAATAACTTCCCATGAAATAGAAATTATTGCACGAATAAATTTCCACATAAATCGTACAACTCCTAAAAGTGTTTGAATTATTGCCCTTGACTAGTCCACTCACTACAATAATCACACGTTACACATTATGCATAAATAAAAACAAAAACAAACATTTTTATTCAAATGAAACAAGATTAATCAAGTACATGAAAATAGCTTCATAGAGCATTACAATTTTATAAAAATACATGCTTAACTAGAAATTTAAAATTACAAATAACAACCAAATATTTAAAATGTGTTCTTCAGTTTACCAATCAATCAATTCTTCATATCAACTTCGCCTTCAGTAAGATCATTCTTATTCAATAATACTATCAAGAGTGCTTTGTCTTCTTCACGTTGTTGATGTTCAAGCTTCCTCCCTCAAATATTTTTCATCTCAAGCAACATCGTAGGTTGTAACTATTCCCTTTTTAGATCGTTATACAAATTCGGTTTACTACTAGTCTCACTGAAGGTATTGAGGCAGCTACTATATTTTTCATCAAATAATTGATTATACTTTTCCACCAAACCCACCCCTTGTTTACCTTTTCCTTGATCTTTCATTGTCTTTACACCAATGGGTCTTGATGGGCATTGAGGCATCGAAAATTTACCACTATTAGGTGTGCAAGGATTTTTCGATGAAGAGTAGCCTCCACTCGCATTCGCCCTTGACCTCCTAGAGATTCATCCATTACTTGGTGTATTGATATTTTGGTCGAAGGTGTCAATATCTTCCTTATTTGTGGGGGTGTACTCACATACAAGTTTGGACTCATTAAGCAATAAGTTATATGCATTTGAAAGTAAAATCATAATCTACCTCTTCCTTGTTTAAGATATGTACTTCCTCTAACACATTTGCTTTGAAATATTCACTCCTATGTCATCAATTAGCTTCTATCATCGTACCAATAAAATTTTGAACTGCCTTTGAACTCGTAGCCCAACAATTATTACAAGACTTTATACTTCAAACCTTTTTAGGGTCTTGAGTTACCCCATTTTTCAATGTTGTAATTCTATCACAATAGATGTCTCTCTTTTGGTCCGCGTCAATCTCTCCATCATTTGTAGTTTCCAACCACGCATGAATTAGAGCACAATATTTATTCAAATTCCAAAATTGTTTTGTCACCACTTTTTTCTTTCCAGAAGGCCTTTCGCTGTACCTCAACTCTGCTTCCAACTCACTAGGATTTAGATTGACCTCTGTTTCATCAATCGGCACGAGATTTTTGTAATTGCAACATTGACTTCCCTCACTCATATGATAACTAGCAACACCCCTCATGTTAACACCTCCCACTGAGAAATTATTACCATCGGGCATGAACGGAGAAAAGCTACCATGTGTCATAGAGTGTTGATTTGTAGGAATTTGTTGGACAGAATGAGGATAGCCATAAAATGACATGGCGGATTGACCATAAAACATTGGCATGTTTGAATGTATTAGAGTCGAAGGATTTAATGGAAATTGAAAATGGGAAAATGAGCTATCAAAATGACTAGATTGTGAATTTCCAAATTCGTAACTTTCACTTTGAGCCATATCCATATTTTGATTTTCATTAAACATTGAAACGTTGGATTTTGACAATTTGGCTTTATGTGAATTTTGGGACATAATTTTTTTTCCCAAATCTAGGATTTTTTTCCTTCCATGATAAAGAAAAAATAATCCATTGAAATTGAGAAAAATAAAATTTGAAGAATAAGGATGTAGATTTTTAGAAAGAACTATGTCAAATTATAGTGAATATTTGACTCTATATATACAAACACACACACACAAAATGTTGGGGGAAAACGACCTTACTTCTTGAATTAAAATAGAGCCGTTGTGAATGTGAATTGAAAAAAGAAATGAATACAAAGGGAACTATGAAATTGAAGAGAAATAAAAGAAGAAATTTGGGTTGGAAAAACAAAAAGTAGAAGTAGCACTCTTGGAAAAGGCAAGTGGGAGAAAGTAGAAGTTGCTTTTTGACCACATGTCATGAGTCCCACATCATCCAGAAAACTTCTCTTCACAAGTCTCTCCAATGGAACGCTTAGAATTCTAAGAGCATCCACATTAAACACTCACCAACACTCATTTTCAATTTTTAAATAATATAATCACTTTCTTTCTTCAACTACACTCATCAAAACTCTTCTCTCCAATTTAACTCGATAATTATAACTCAATTCCACATCATCATTATTGTTGCCATATCATTTTCTTTTTCTTTCAAATATTTATATTTCTACAATTTAATATTTTCACAACATATATGTTTTGAATATGATGTGTGTGTCAATATATATTATATATATAAATATATATATGTTTATGTATCCATAGAAATATAATTTTGTAAACATATAAAAAAATTAAAAATCTGTAGCAGAATAATAAAATTGGAAAAATAATAACATTAATAAAAATAACAAATATAAGAGTGAAGTGCAATTTTAACACCATATTTTGGGCAAGAGTGCAGAAATGACCTTGTAAAATCTGAAAGTGCAAAATTAACCCTGGATTTCATTGATCAAAAAGTAAACGGTCAAATTGACCTGAATTCATTGAAAATACAATTTTACCCTTCCAATACCCTCCAAAATTTTAAGAAAACAAAAAATTCCTTTCCCTGTTTCATTTCTTCTCGTTTCCTCTGATTCTTCCCTTGAAAACCCAAAAGTCAAGCTCCGGAGGATGAGCGACAGACGAGAGGTGTTGGTGGGGGGCTCTTCATGTTGGTTTGGTTGGATACAATTACTCACGGTGAAAGAGCGATGGTGGTGGGGAGTTCTTCTGTTGATGGTGGTGGGGCTGAGTAGCTAGGTTTCCGGCGGGGGTTTGGGCGTCGTGGGGTTAAGGTTATGAAGGTGGTGGGGTTGCATCGAGGGTGGAGCTAGGGTTGTGCGGCGGAGCTTGGCGGCCTGGCTCGGGCTAAGGGCAGGGCTTGGGTTAAGCGGTGGCCGTTGGAGAAAAAGGTGTGCTGGTGGTGCTGGTGGTGCTGGAGGCTGGGGAGGTGTTGCTAGAGATGGGGCGGAGCGGCGGTGGCGCACTGGCGGAGTGGTGAGAAAGGTGGTGGTTGTGGATTGTAGGAGAGAGGCAGATCAAGGTTTTAGTGGACGACGGCGGGGAAGAGATGGTGAGCTGAGCGGATTTAGGCGATGAAGGATTTGGACCACGGCGATTTGGGCTAAGCAGCTAGGACTGAGCTACCAGATAACCGATGGTGGATAAGCGGTGTAAGGTTAGGGGTTAGTGGCGGTGGAGCCGGTGGTTGAGCGATGTTAGTGGTGGCGGAGCTAGTGTGAGGTTAGGGGTTAGGGTTTCGAAGGTTGTAGGGTTGGATAGCTAGATCCGACGGAGGTTCTAACTGTAGGCGGTGGATTTGGGTGCCGGTGGTTCTAAGTGTTGAAGGTGGTGATGTTGAGCAGCTAGATCTGAGAGTGGTTGGGGGCTAAGCAGTTAGATCAAGCGGTAGAAGGCTGGCCCATTGGCGGTGGATTTGGGTGGCGGTAGTTATGGGTAGGGGGCAGAGGCCCGACGGTGGAACGAAAGTGGTGGGAGCAAACAGCGGCGATGTGGTGGCGACATGGCAGCGAATGTCCGATGGTGAAGAGAAGAAGAACCCTAGGCTCTACTTTGTCATTGATTTTTTTAAAGAGTAAAAGTGTTTTTGTCTTTTCACATATAGTCAATTCCGAAATTAGTTTGGTCGATGCCGGAATAGTCAATTTGGGTATAATTGCACTATTTTTACAAAAACTTAGGGTTACTTCTGCACTTTCAGAGTTTTCAAGGTTATTCCTGCACTTTCAAATTTTACAAGGTTATTCCTGCATTTTCCCCTACATATAATAACCTCAGATAAAACATAAAAATAAATTACAAACTAAATTGAAAATAAAAATGTTCATAATTAAAGCAACGAGCACCAACACAATTGATTCGAAGGGTCAGAGTGTTGCCAAAGATGTTCAATTAAGTTATTCTTCAGTTGTTGGTGATTTGCCTATTGGTGATTGGAGGAATGTCGTCATATATGACGTAAGAATGAAGGAGAGGAAAATAGAATTTGGAAAAGGTGTGAGAAATGTATCAATGTTGGTCTCTATTTATAGAGAAATTTTTTAAAGAATTTTGGTGTTATTTTTTATTTTATTTTGTTGAATATAGTTGTGTTTTGCTCATTTAAATCCATTTGAGCAAAAATACAAATTAGAAAAACACGTGACAAAATATTATTGGACTAGAGTATAAAATTTATCTCATTTAACTCTTCCAACTCATCAATGGGGACCCACCCATGTGATAAATTAGAAGAGTTTTGGAGAGTTGTAAACATGAACCCACTCCTCTTGTCTCCGTCCACACTCACAAAAATCCCACCATTGTAGCCCATAAGTGTCATCACTCACCAAAACCCCCTCTCACATCTACAATCAACACTCCCCAAAACTCACCAACACTCCCACTTTTTTTAAACAATATAATCACTCTCTATCTTCAACTACATTCATTAAAACTCTCCTCTCCAATTTAACTCTACAATCATAACTCAATTACACATCATCATTATTGTCCCCACATCATTTTCTTTTTCTCTCACACGTTTTTATATTTTTACATTCTAATATTTACTACAACATACTCCCTCCGTCCCACTTTAAATTGCTTACTTTCCTTTTTGGGACGTCCCACTCTAAATTGCTTATTTTGAAAATTTCCTCTTTTGGCAAATTTTTAACATGTAACTTCCCTACAATACCCTTACTAAAATAATGTATTTATAGAATAAAAATAAAAATTTAAAAACTGAATACTCTTCCTTTCTTGTTCGAGTAGTCATCTTCGTTCTTTGAGCCGCCTCCGGCGTCCTCCACGCGATCCTTCCTCCGCCGGCGTCCTCCACCTCCGTCCTCCGGCGCCGCTCCCTCAACAGTACTGTTCTCCCTGCTCTTCATCCCCCACCGGTCCTTATCTCCCGCCGCCGCCGGATCTCCCAAGACCGCCGCAACCTCTCCGCCGGCGGCGGTTGTTGTGAGCCCAAAAAGAAAAGCGGGAACGAAGTTATACTGCTCCCTCGCGCTAATTGGCACCTGGTCCAATTGACCCCTTTCCCGTTTAATCTCGCAGCTCCTTACTGTTTCAAGGTTCCATACGAATTCCTTGAGTTCGATTTGCGACGAGGTTTTATTCTTTGTCGGCGCCATGGATGGTCTTGGGAGAGCTCGCAGCTTTTGCAGAATGTAAATGTGGAGAAGAAGGGCTTTCTGGGCACAAGAAGATTACTGCAGTTTTTTAATCATTGCCACCTCATCTGTCTTAAACTTTGTGCCAAAACTAATTCAGCAATTTAGAATGGGACGGAGGGAGTATTTAATAACACAGAGTCTAATTTTAGGCTGACTAACTGTTAAACATGATCATTTTATATTTATTTAACTAATGGTGTAATTTGTTATTTGTTTTTATAAATTGCGATGAGGTTCCGATAACTTGAAAAAATTAAATATATTGATATGCATTATAATTTAATTTTACCAGTTATTGAAAAAATTAAATATATCGATAAATTAAATATGTCATTTTCATGATTGGCATAACCGTTAGTATGTATAATAACGACATATAAAAAATGATATTTAGAACCTACTTGTTAAAATATTTAATTATTAATATATTTTTAATTGTGTACAGTAATGATGTGTAAAATTTTGATATTTGAAAACTAATTCAACAATATCCCATCTATAATTTATAATAAAAGAGCTGGTATTTTGCTATGTGTCATTCATACTAAATCCTAAACCCTAAACCCTAAACCTCATCCCATGCATTCATTTACTGAATATTTAAATATTTTTAAAAAAATTAAAAAAACAATTAAATGAAAACTTACGTTTGTTTTAAAAAGATTCCTTGAACAATGATAAGTTTCAGATTTAATATAGCGTGCTTCCAACTATAATGTTAAATTTTTAATGTTCAAATTAAAAACCTTAACTAATTTAAACACCAAAACCTTTCATATTACTAATTAAATGTAAAGTTTGGAACAAGTTTTCATAAAAAGACTCAATCTATTTCCTACATTTAGAATAGGTCAAGTTAACTTTATACTGTTTTGTTGAATGTGTACCAGAGTTCTAGGTACTTGAATTTAGGTAGATGAAATGAGTGAATGAAGTTGAATTTAGAAAGAGAAAGGCAGAATGAGTGGATGGAATTGAAAGAATTTTGTCATAAAATGAAAGTTTGTCAAATTCATAAAAACAATCAAAAAATGAAAGTGTATCACATCCAATAAAACGGAGAAAGTATGTACATTGAAGAATACCAATTTCTCATGCATCATAGCTTTTCATCATCATTTTAAGAAAAGAAAGGTAATTAGAATTCGCTAGAAACTGAAGCGTCATCATTTTATATATAGATTTGTTGATAACTAAGTGTTCTCATAACATCTGATTTCTTCCCTTTTTTTCTTTCCTCTGCTACGTTTAACTTGCAAGGTGAATATCATATGCAGTATGCTTACTAATAGAGTAATGGATGAATTAGAATTTTAAAAAAGGAAAATTCTTTCTGATTAGGTTTTGTATATATATCATTTTTCATATCTGATTCTATCATGTATACTCTTTGTACTCACTATATATGTGTGTGTGGATACACTCAGCCACAATTATTTGTGGATTTTACATTCTATCATGGTATTAGTCAGATCTCACTAAATATTCTCTGACTTTTACCAAAAAATTGTCCACCTTTTTCTCTCTAATTTTTTCCGATCTACGGCCATCCCCACCCGCCTTCAACCGCTGAACTCCGCCGCTGCCCAAGCTGCTCGTCGGATTCGACCGATCGGAAAACCTCCGCCTGCCGCACTCGCCTTCTCGCCGGATCACACGCGCAGCCGCCATGTCCCTCACGCGCCGCATGTGATCCCATACATCAATTTCTTCTTCATCATTGCACAACGATTAAATCAGTCATCCACTGTCATTCACAAGCTTGTTGTGTGTTTAGTGCAATTTGATTTCTCTATTGTGCTTGGATCTGTTCAGGATGACGACCATTACACTTCCTTCATTGGTTAACTGCATCACCATCAAACTTGATGGTTCCAACTACTCTCATTGGCGTACTCGGGTTACGTCTGTTTTACGAACTGTCAAATTAATTGGCTATGTTGATGGTTCGATTAAGTATCCTGCTGCACCTGCGAGCTCGTTCTCTAAGGAATTCGATGACAAAGCTTCTGAAGATGCCGATGCTCGTGAGGCTTGGATACCGACATATCACCTAATTCAAGCCACGATATTTTCATCACTGAC
>JAUOBV010246992.1:0-11526 GCA_032360425.1 Rubia occidens
AATGATGACCAGAAAAGGAATGAAGAAACACTAGATCCAGGAGATCTTGGGGGGGAGGGGGGGAAGTAAACAAACCCGAAGGTTTTGGTCAGACTCGGAGGATAGGATCTTGATCAGTGATTGGTTGAACATATCGGCGGATCGAATCATCGGCACACACCAAAAGAGACTGACATTTTGGGCTAGAATTGATGATTATGTTAAGAACTGTCTCGACGATCCAAATACGGTGAGAGATTGGAAGTATTGTAGAAATAGGTGGGCGTTAATTTCAAAGAGGGTTGAAAAGTTTATAGGTGCAATGGCTACAACACAAAAGAGGGCTCAAAGCGGAAAGTCTAAAGAGAACATCCAAAATGATGCATATGTCATCTACCATGAAAAGGGAGGTGTTAATTTTCATCACAAAAATGCATATAATCTATTGCATTCGGAAAATTTCTTACTCTTTGCACTAACACAGAAGAAAATCATATCTACATTGTTGACAGGAACACTAAGAGGTCAAGGTTGAATGAAAGTGGAGAATATTTGTTCTACCAAAATTCGGGCACACGAAGTGGTGGCAAAGTTTAACAACTCAAAACACGTCAAGACCAATGGGGGTGAAAGTTCTAAAACTAAAGCAAAAGGTAAATGAGGGGTATAGCTAATGCAAAGTGTGGATTTGATTAAGCATGTTTGGAAACATTATCACTAGGGTTAATTGTTTCTTCATTCTCATGTTGTGTGTTTTAAATTATTTTTCTTATTATACATTTCGTCATTTTCATGTTGTGTGTTCTTATTATGTAATAGTCTTATGATATAACTTTAAATTTTCCTTATTAATGGATATTTTTCTTTTATATCGTTCTACTTTTAAACGATCAATGTAGAATTTTACATGTACAAATTGTTTGTAGAAATATATTTAAAAATATTACTAATGAATTAAGATCATAATTAGATATTTTACTTTATAAAATATACTCCCTCCGTCCCAATAGAAATGACATGTTTACTTTTTCAAAGTCAAATTTGGTAAATTTTGACCATAAATATAAATATAAATTAATATGTATATATAATAAATATATCTATGAGATATTGATGAATTCATCTTAACATATATTTTCTAAATATCAATTTTTTATGCGAAATTGGTAAATGTAGTTAGAGATATTGACGGTCAAACATAATCAATGAAAACCGTGAAAAAACAAACATGTCATTTCTGGTGGGACGGAGGGAGTATCTTTATTGACATGTATATATTTTATAATATCAATAATAAAAATACGATCAATGAGTTATATGGAGTATGTAAAATGATGTGGATAAAAAATAATGTGTATGAGGCTTGATGGCATGGCAAGATGAATGGTTATATGTAAATGCTGAATATGGAGTTTTAGAGGAAGATAGTGGGATGATTTACCAAAAATTAGACTAAATCAGTACACATGCTTTAAGTATCACACCCCCATTGAATGGAGATATTTTACTATACTACCTAATCTAACTCAATTATTTTTAAATTAGGAGATTCAGTTTTGCATTCAAATTAACACTTACACTATTTTTTCACAAAGTTTTGTCCCAGACCACCTAACTGTTAGCAATATCACTTTATAAAAATAATAATTAATGGGGCGATATAATTTTTATTTTCATTTATTGCTATGATGCCCCTATAATTTTAAAAATATTATAAAATAAATACAAAAATATAATTAGTTATAATTTAAAGGTTATAGGGCTGATATTTTTTATGATTGATCTAGTTATTAGACAATTTATTAAGAGACTTTCTCCTATTTTTCTGTTTCCGTTTCCATTTCCAATTTGTACATTATTTTATTTTATGAAAGGTTCGGATATTATAAATCAACCTAATGAAGTCTCTTTTGGGTTATCTATCTAAACTCATTACAAGCCAAAAATCATTACTTTCTATTACAATCTTTACATATTCCAGCCCAAAATCTGCTGTTTTTTTATCCTTGTTACATAAGCAACATTCAAGCTAACTTCCAATTATACCGAAGCTTTTAAGTCTATCAACAGTAACAATTTTCCCGTTCAACAATAGCCACAGAAAGAAAATGTGTTTTGGGTGTACCTTTTTATGCCAAATAACCCCACTTTTAGTATTAGTTTAATGCCCTCCCTTCAGTTTGTTACTTATCTCAGTGATGATCATATTACCTTTTTTTATCCACACAGCTCTATAAGTCGTTTATTATTTTGTCTCTCATTTTAAACAAAATTTTCCATTGCCAACTGTGTATAACTGCATTTTTTGCATTCTTGAATGCTATTGCCCTTCAAATAATATGCTTGAATCCATTTCACCCAAAGTGTGTCATTCTTTCTTCTTACATCCCAAAGATATTTACAAGTGCCGCTTGATTCCAGTTGGCATTGTCTCTGATTCCCATTCCTCCGTTTTTCTTTCCTCTGCAGCTCGAACTCCATGTTGTTTCACTATAACCCCTCTGATCCTCCTCTCGTCCCCGTAGATAGCAGTGAAAATCTTAACAATCCTGTTATGGATTCTTTCAAGTAACTTCAGAAATTCATTTTTTGGGTACCCGGTAAAATATAAATAGATTTAATTAATTTTAATATTAAGTATTAATTTTTTACATATCTACTCCAACTCTTAGTTGCCCATATCTATGTAATATGATTATTAAAAAATTAAAATTATCATAACATTCAAGTGTTAAATTTTCAATCATTCTATTTCAACCACAGATTCTTAATTTTTCATTCTGAGTTCCAGCCCTCCCCTTTCTAAATCAAATTTCCAGTTGTGCCCATGAGCACAATCCTATTCTAGCAATAGGTCCAATAAAAAAATATATTTGATTTTCCATCACAAATTTCATCTGAAACTTTCATAACCTCTCCACTAATTAAAATTTTTAACACAATGTTTTTTTCGCGTCATTTCAGCATGTTTTGTTAAGTACATCCAAACTAGCGAATGATAGTGATGACTACTTATTTGTTACTCTTAGTGATCATTATTATTAGATTTTTTAAATGATAAAATGTGATAATTATTTGTACAAAAAATATAACGAGAATTGAATTGTAAAACTAAATTGTTATCTTGAAATGGTATTTTTAATACACTAATACAAATTTATGTAACATAATGAAAATAATAATTGATCTCACAATTTTTTACTTTAAACGGGTCAATGGGTACTATGTTACCTGATCTGATTAATTTGGGTATCCATATTGCGCGTATGATTCTTCTGGGTCGGGCCACGGGCCGCATTTTCAACTACCTGCACATGCGGGTACCATCATTTGAACATCACTAATAGCCAGCTTATAAATGCCCAAAATCTTTATTATATACCCAGTCACAGGAAATGACGGACCATATTTAAGATGTTGGCAAATGGATGCAAACCCATCAGGGAGATAACGAGCACTTTTTGAAGGCAAGGGAACCCTAATTTCCACCCGACCTAAACGAGGATAAACAATTATTAGCCTATCAATCTGGCTAGGAGTAATCAAACTACAAATATTCCTACTCGGCTTGGTTCCGGTAATTCAGTCATCTATTTCCTTCATCACTAGAGTCAGGCATACTAGCTTTAATATTATGAGACACGTTAGCACTTAGATGACAACCAGACTCTACAATAGTACCCCTACATGACATACTTTTAACCCCAATATTTTGGCTATCACCAGCCAGTGGAATAAACAAACTTTGAACATTTCCAGCAACATTATCAGAAATATGAGCACTAGAAGAACTCATCTTGAAGGTTACAAAATCAAAGTAAACGTAGTGCTTATTTAGAATGATGAAGCAAAAGACTATTCCAGGGATTGAAGAAAGAGAGAGTGACCCAAATTTTTTAGAAAATAAGACAACGTCTGACACTCAAAAAAATGAAAATACAAGACAAATAGAGAGTAAAGCTAACATCAAGACCTATTTTTAGATTGAAACCATTTTCCGAGACACTCAAACAACGCAACTATCAAATAATCAAGTCCTTCATCCAAATCGAGAAGGTAGGAAAGAGACGACGTTTCAAAGAAATAAATGTTTAGACAAAATAGTGCCCCCTAATAACTACACCGCTTACGTGGAAGTCTCCTCGATAACCTAACCCACGATATATGAACCCTAGGCACAAAACCCAATGTGTGAAATTGGACATCAAAATTTGAAACCCATACAGTATCACAGAACAACCCTTTAACTACCCAAGAAGCCCTCGTAATCGACACTATGTACCACACAACAGAACAATCACACCCAAAACATATTATGCTACATGAATTGAGAATCATTGGTCTTATCAGCCTATTGGTTTACATGTGAAATCTCAATACTTACCCCTCAACGCTCTTTGGTTAGGGGGGGTTATGGTATATATGATGCCTATACATTAGGCTCAATCCATACTGTAGCTATCTCAACGAAGGTGGCAAGGTCTTTCCGGAGCGAACAATAAAGATATGCCGAGAAATGAACACCACGATGGCCACACACGTGGCCACCATACAAGCCACGACCAACATATCATGGCATGTCCTATCTATGTGGGGGATAATTGTGCAACTACCACGATGGACACGACCAACATGATCTTCGTGTCAAATGTTACTCTGCTAATAGCAGGGGCGAGAGACATGTAAGTACACGAGAACTTGAGATATCAAGGTAAGAAACAACTATAAATACAAGGATTATATCCAATAAAGAAGAATATTGACATAGGCATCAGAACCTTTACCCCAGATCCAATCCGGAATTTCCACTACAAGATTCAGATACAACACTTTGACTTAGCGTGCACATGGATTCCAACTATTATTTGAAAGGAACCAACCACATTAGTTGTATTTCTTACCTATTAGAATTTTACTTGTACAAACTGTTTATAAAATTAATTACAAATATATATTTAAAATATTAATAATGAATTATAATAAGAATTTATGTTACAAAATATTTCTGTAATTGATATTTTTATATTTTTAAATATCAATAATTATGATTAAAAATATCAATAATAAAAATGCAAACAATATAATGATGTGGAGACAAAATAATGAGGTATATGAGACTTGATGATGAGCAAGCTGAATGGTTGCACGTAAAGGATGAAAAATATGTATTTTTTTGAAGAAGATAGTGGGATGACTAGTCCAAAATTGGGCAACACCATTGCATGCGCTCTAAAATCACCCACAGTGGAGACTTGTGAGTGTACTTTTCATTCCGAATAGCTGAAAATCTACTCACAATGGGGATTTTCATGTAATGGAAGGTCAATTTGGGCTAAACCTCCCAAGCATTAAATTCTTCATTTATCTTCTGTCATTTGGCTAATGGTCACGCGACCTTTATTTTAGCTACAAAATAATAGACGAAAAGTGGGTGAGTGGATGTTTTTCATATACATGAGGCCAATTAGTTAAAAATGAAAGGACCAAAAAATATTACTTGTGTTTGCAATGGTAATAATTTCCTCCAATTATGTTAATATGCAAGGCAAAGAAAAACTGCCTTAAAACATCAATTGGCCTTCATTTAACCATGCATTAGCAAAGTCAAAGAAAATGATCAGAATAAACAGTAATAAAATAAAATTAAAATTATGCCCGTTGGCGGAATATATATGTTTTTTTAAAAAAATTAAGCGTAAAAATTCTTCTATAAATACATTACATATTTTATATGTATACTCACTTGTATCAGTTCATACATTTGCCTACTAATTCTTCTTATTTTCTCTAGTTTGAAGTATCTTTTAAATTATGGAAAGAAAAAATATCTCAACTCGTGAAAATAAAAAGTTCACAATCTCCAATTTCTAGAGTGTAAAAATTTTCACCTATTCCCATCCCTGATACAGTAATCTTCCATAATTCCCAATTTTTATTTTTTTTTCAAAATCGCACTTCATATGTATCATCTCCACAAAATCAATTATCTAGAAATTCACAGCTACAAAACTAAAAAATTGACCAATACATATATTTTGATGGTCAAGTACACTATATGCAACATCCACAAATTCCAAACTTTTGCATCTCGCAATCAAGTACTACCTCAAAGTACGAACACGATTGCGGGTTGGAGAGGTCCCATGATATATGGGGTATCCATAGAAGGATTTTATGGTGGTTCGCCAAGTATGATAGGATCACGATATGTTGGTGTGAGTAATACTCCCGGTGGCCAAGTATGGGGTACTAGCAATCAGCTCAAATCGAATGACAACCACATAGAGGAAGGTTAAAGGGATAGTGATAACCAGAAAAGGAATGAAGAAAGTGATGATCCAAGAGATCTTGTGGGAAAAGGTAAACAAATCCGAAGGTTTTGGTCAGACTCGGAGGATAAGATCTTGATCAGTGTATCGTTGAGCATATCGGCGGATCGAATTATTGGCATAGACATAAAGAGACATACATTTTGGGCTAGAATTGTTGATTATGTTAAGAGGTGTCTCAACAATCCAAATATGGTGAGAGATTGGAAGTCTTGCATAAATAGGAGGGCGTTAATTTCAAAGAGGGTTGAAAGGTTTATAGGTGCAATGGCTGCAGCACAGAAGAGGGCTCAAAGTGGAAAGTCTGAAGAGAATATCCTAAATGATGCATATGTCATTTACCGTGAAAAGGAAGGTGTGAATTTCCATCACAAAAATGCATATAATCTATTGCATTCACAACCAAAATTTCTTAGTCTTTGCACTAGCACAGAAGAAGATCATATTTACACTGCTGATGGGAACACTAAGAGGTCAAGGTTGAATGAAAGTGGAGACTATTTGTCCCATCAAAATTCGGGAACACAGAGTGGTGGAAAATCTTAACACCTCAATACCCGTCAAGACCAATGAGCGTGAAAGCTGCAAAAACTAAATAAAAAAGTAAATGAAGGATAAAGCCGATGCAAAGTGTGGATTTGATTGACATTGTCACTAGGGTTAATTATCTCTTCATTTTCATGCTGTGTATTTTAAATTATTTTTCTTATTATACATTCCGTCATTTTCATGTCATGTGTTCTTATTATGTAACAGTCTCATGGTGTAACTTTAAATTTTCCTTATTAATGGATATTTTTCTTTTATATCGTTGTGCTTTTAAATGATCATTATAGAATTTTACATGTACATATTGTTTGTAAAAATATGTCTAAAAATATTACTAATGAATTGAGATCATTAGATATTTTATTTTATCAAATATATTATAATTGATATGTATATATTTTAAAAATATCAATAATAAAAATACGATCAATGTGTTGTATGGAGTATGTAAAATGATGTGGATAAAAAATAATGTGTATGAGGCTTGATGGCGCGGCAAGATGAATGGATATATGTAAAAGCTGAAAATGGAGTTTTAGAAGAAGATAGAGGGATGATTAACACAAAATTAGACTAAACCAGTACATATGCTTTAAGTATCACACTCCCATTGAATGGAGATATATTACTATACTACCTACTCTAAGTCAATTATTTTTAAATTAGGAGATTGAATTTTGCATTAAGATTAACACTTAGACTATTTTTTCACAGAGTTTTATTGTTGACCATCTTACCATTAGACAATATCACTTTATAATAAATATAATTAATTAAGTGATATAATATTTGTTTTCATTTGTTGCAATGATGCCCCTCTAAATTTAAAAATATATTTTAAATGTATAATTAGTATAATTTAAAGGTTATAGGACTGATATTTTTTATGATTGATCTAGTCGTTAGACAATCTACTAAGAGAATTTCTCCTATTTTTTCTGTTTCAGTTTCCAATTTGAACAAAATTTTATTTTATTTTATGAAAGTTTCGGATATTATAAAACAACCTAGTAAAGTCTCTTTTGGGTCATCTCTCTAAACTCATTACTCCCTCTGTCCCAGGGCATTTTGCCCAGCAATCATGATCACGGAGTTCAAGAAATATGTTTGACTGTTAATATCTTCACTTACATTTAATAACGGTAAATAAAAATTTGATATTTAGAAACTACTTGTTACGACGAATTGAACAATACCACATATGATAATATTGTTGCGCATATATCTATTCAAATATGAGGCCAAACTTTGATAGATAATAGTGTCTGAAAAGCAAGTGGGTAATTTGGGCTGGGACGGAGGGAGTAGTGAACTTTAATTAATATTACTCCGCACTAATAAAAATGGCACATTTTAATTTTGGGAAATCAAACTGACTCAATTTTGATCATTAAATTCTACTATTATACATGTAAAACTATTATTTTATTATATGTTGTTGGATTCATCCTAACATATATTTTTAAATATTTATTTTTACATACATGAGTAAAGATATTAATAATTAAAAAGTAATCCAGCTGACTTGTAAAAGTTAAAATGTGTCATTTTTACTAGTACGGATATAGTATAATTCGTGTTTGTAGTATTAAGTTTCAATTCTATTTTAAGTCAACTCCGTCCCCTTCTCCCTTTCGAAAATGTATACAATTTTTAAAAGAAAAAATCCCTATGAAAAGATGAAAAACAACAGTTTATTATAATTAATGTTGTTTGATTATTTTTCTTACAAAATATTCTTTGACTATTTATGTTGGTAAATTATAGCGTACCCCAAATATATGTATCGTATTCTATTTTCAATAGTACAATTTACTTACAGTTTATTGATTAGTTAATTTCCACAAAAAGTGGAATATGCATTAACTTTAAATTTTAAATTTAAATTACATAGAAGTAGTTCTAGTATACAACCTGCATCGTATCTCATGGATATGGTACACGAGTTGATTTAAGTTATTGAATAAATGTGAAATTTATCTCTACGCATTAGTTTATTTTTTAACCTGATCGATTGGATCATTTTGCTCGTTATGAAAACTCGATTTAGTTGTTCGTATCAATGTATTATTTTTTATATGGAAGCACAGATCATGTGTTTATAATTTATTTGTGTTTTATATTTACTTTCAACCTATTCGGATTCATTGATTTGTGTTGTTCAAAGTAACATAGATTAAGTTTTGGATCAAGGGATGTTAAAGTTGTTTGGTTCAATGATGATGCTTGCTACGATCTTTTTAACTAACTGATCATAATTTTAATGGGAACCAAGTTAATATTATCAAGAGAAATATTACAATTTTTATTAGACCTCTAATATGCAATAATATAAATGATTAGTTTGATTGATATGTAATTTATGCATCTTTGTAATAAGTTAGTTATTACTAGAGATTAGTTAGAATAGATTTCAATTCAACTTATTATAATTACTGCTCGGCATTTTTTTTCAAGCGATTGATATTTATTATTTTTTTAAAAAAAAAACTCAAACGAAAGGTTCATGGGAAAGCAAAATATCCGTGACAGTATTGAACAAGTATGCTCCGTGACAATTGTATTATATACGTATGTTCAAATGAATAAAATTTTATACTAGCTCTTTATCCCATTTCTATACGTAATTTAATTATTTATTTAATATTTCTTAATTTTAACTATAATTGAAGTAGTGTATAACTATAAATACTACTGAGTAATATTTCGTTAGATTTGTTATAACATATATTTTTAAAATATAATTTTTTTACAAGTTTTAATTATCTTTAATAAAATATACTACGTATTAAAAATCAAATAATTTTTAAGTGAACTGATAAAAGTCAAAGTGTGTAGTTTAAAATGAGAAGAAGCACCCACTTTTCTTATACGTTTGCACTTAAAATAACTAAAAACAACAAGGAATGTATAAGCACAATTTTCTTTAAAATTATTAGAGAAATTATTTTGTACAAAAATTACACTACTTAAAATGAAGCAGTCCGAAATAGTGAATAAATAGAATTATAACTCATAAAGCATAGTTAATTATAAAATAATGAAAATTTTTTGGGAAAAACCATCTTTTCATATGTTTATGGAAAGACAGAGTTTATTTAGAATAATAAAAATATAAAATATTTTAATTGTAATATTAAAATTTTATTATACAATCTGCAGTAGTTTTAGTTTTAAGTTTATGCACTACTACAAATTGAAGCTATCATAACACTTTCTTTGCAATAGCTTATAAAGTATTACTTACAACTTTGAAAAGTGTTACATAAATATTAAAAAATATTACCTAAATTTTAAAAAGTGTTACGTTAGGTCTAATGCAACATCGCCTAAAGTGATACTTGTAAAAGTGTTACAATAGGTTAAAGAGTTACAATAACACCTAAAATAACACTTTTACAAGTATTATCTTAAGCGATGTTACATTAGACCAAATGTAACACTTTTTAAAATTTAGGTAACACTTCTCAATATTTATGTAATACTTTTCAAAAATTTAAGTAACACTTTATAAGTTATTGTAACATTTTAAAAAAGTGTTGTAAGGAAAGTGTTGCATTAGCCTTATTTTGTGGTAGTGATGACACGATTAATACAATTCAAAATTTTTATCATCATTTCTTTTAATTTTTAGTTTAAACCTTGATTTTTTCACGATTTATGGAAAAACTATTTTTTAACAAACAGACTTTAAAATAATACAGTAATACAATAATTGTTATTGTAAAATGTTTATGTAAAAAATGAATGTATAATTTTTCGGTAAAGTGAGTTGTAAATTAAAGGTGGAGGTCAAATGACGGTATAAATTAGAGCTGTTAATTTTCTGACCTGAATTTCTAAGCCAACCCGGACTGACTCGATCGAATTCAACCCGAACTTATTCAGACCCGCAAAATATTTACCCAAATTCGAAATCAAATCGACCCAAACTCAACCCGACCATGATTCTGACCTGATAATTTGGCTCCAAACCCAAACCCGACTTGACCCAAATTCAACCCGAAACTCGATTCTGACCTGATAATCTGGGTCCGAACCCAAACTTGACTCAACTCGAATTCAAATCGAAACCCGATCCTGACCTAATAATTCTAACATGAAATCCTCAATTCTATTTTTTTTAATTCTAACACTATCTTCAGAGATAGAGACACCAAATTAAATTGCGACCCACCAAATAAAAATTTCTAACTCCACCCCTGCCCAACACTGACATACCGATGCTTATGTACCTATTTTCTAGTAGTGTAACCCAACTCGACCTGACCCGAGGAACATTACAGACCCGTCAGAACCTGACTTGACATTTACCCAACCCAACCCGACAAACAGACTTTGACACAGTTCAACCCGACTCTACAAACATACTTAGACCCGTTTCAACCAGAACCCGTTGCAATCTGACCCGACCCGACCCAAACCGACCTGACTAACAGACTTCGACCCATTTTAATCTGAACCCGTTTCAACCCGACCCGACCTGAAAAACATATTTTGACCTGTTTTAACCCGACAGGTTTCAGCCTGAACCTGTTTGATCTGAATCTGAACCTGACCCGAATAACCGAATTGACAACACTAGTATAAACAACAGAAACCGATTGTTATAATTTTCAATCTTTCAAAAAAAATGCCAACATAGGTTTAGGTGATTTTTTTTTGCAAG
>JAUOBV010247101.1:0-11526 GCA_032360425.1 Rubia occidens
TTTACCTCCTCCACCAAGGCCTGTGGTGTCGGGCAGGTGGGGGCGCTGCGGGCGAGCGTTATCGCCTTTTGGTCCAACTAAACCTAAAATTGGAATCTTAATTCATCCAACAACCATTTTAAATTTCCAACTACCAAAATTTATTGTTGCTTTTGTTGCACAGTCGACGTTATCTCTTCCTTTACATCAAATCTCTCTTTCTCCCATCTCCAGATTTCTCTCGTCTCTCTATCTTCTCCCGTCTGAGAAACCCTAGCTTGAAAACCTCCCCTTTCCTCCGGCGTCTCATGAATAACCTCAGCCCTCATCACTGATGTGGGTATCATATTCACCCATTCTACCAATACAAACCGCATTTTTTTTATCCGATGGACTTCGGTTCGAGGCCAATTTCTGGAGACCTTACCTTGAAATTGATAAATCTCTCTCGAATTGAACGATTCGCAGTAGCCTTTGGAGTGGGAATCCGCTACCGACAATGATGCCTTAAAATCTCAGCGGTTTAGGCGGCTAGGTCGTTCCGCCGGCGATGATGCTTCAGTTGAGCCGGAGCTGGCGCAGGAGGGGGGGTTTGGTGACGTGTCTCCTTGGTGGCACTCCCTCATTTCCTGGTCTGCATCCGTTTTGAAAGCGGCGTCGCCGGTAAGCTCTGAGTCGCTCGAAATCGGCTAGAGCAACACCTTGGACGACATCCGGCTATGGGTTGACGGGATTAAAATCCTAGACCCCTTATTCCCCCCGATAAGAGTACCCGATTGTTCTCATCTCTATTTGTCTTGGGTTTTCGTTGGTATGTGTTGTGGGTGAAATTTTATTGACTTAGTTTCTGTTACGTTTTTTGTTGCTTCTTTCAGGTTTGAAGCAACAACCTGGGGGCTATAAGCCCCCATAGGAAGGCTGCGTGGAACATTTTTTGGGGATTCTGTGCTTTTGCCTTCAAACATGCTTTATCTTTTTGTGACTAAAAATTCTTTGGGCGACTATGTTAGCTCGGTTATAATTGGTTGGCTGTGAACATATATGGATGAGTATGTTAGCTCGATTTTTATCTGCTGTCTGTGAACCTAAGTGTCCGAGCCCGGTTGTTGTTTGTTGCATGTGAACTTATGTGGTCAAATACGTGCAAATCGGAAATTGTCTGTTGCCTGTGAACTTATGTGGCTCAGTTGTTGTTTGTTGGTTGTGACCTTATGTTGCTTAGATTCTGCCTATGCATGTCATGTTTTTTGAGTTTCGAAAACAAGTTCCAGCACCAAATGTCAGCCTTTTTCATTCATACGAGGCCGAGTGGTACTGGAACGTTATATCAAAATCATTTGAGCTGCTAAGCTAGGTCTAAAACATAAGCCCATAGTCAAGGTGCTGCTAAATTCTACTTGATGTGTGTTTCTTACATTTCATGCTGTGATCCAATCTGCTCTTAGGTGGAACTTACTGGACTTCTTCTTCTTTTTTTTGCAAAATAACATAACATAAAACAGTGTTTTTCATACAGAATGATTTGATGTTGTAGCATAAACATGTACACTGATTACAACATGTTTACATAATAAACAAAAGCTTACAACACTACCATTTCACAAAATGGCCTAACCTGAAATGTTAAGCTTATTGCTTATTGCCATCTAGCTTGTCCAGCTCTTTCACAATCTTCCCAATCTTGTCAGTCCTGTCCCGAGTCATAAAAAACTGAACACATTTCCTTACTAGACTTATATATGCATCTAGGTCGTTCTGTAGTAGCCTCAAACGTGCAAATGCATCTTTTTTTATGCGTGGAATTGAATACCTGTTGTCTCCCTTGCATTTCATGACCTCAATCATCACAGCCTGTAAGGAGATAAAAATCTTATTTATAGTGTCATCCCTCATCTCCTCATATACCTTTTTCACAGCCGCCACTAGTTTATCCATAGTCCTGCATGCATTTTCCCATTGGAGACTTTGAATTGATCGAAAAAGTCAAGGTGTAGTATGTTGAGGTCCGGTGAGTTTGTTGGTTGTGGATCCAACATTATTTGAAACCCATAAATATTTGCTGCCCTTAGAAAAGCAACACTCTTGCCTGTTGTGTGTGTTGGTGCATTGTCTTGCTGTAGGTATATCTTCTAGCTTGACCTGGGTGGCCACTTACGCTTGATTGCTAGTATGATTTCATTCACAATGTATGCGGTCATGACATCCCTATTGCATTTTTTCCTGGCCTTCGCTTCAATTGTACCCTTAGGTCGATTCTTGCTTTTCCTTTGTGCACCTGGTCAGTAAGAGGGAGTATGCCAATCTTTCCATCGAATATTACATCACCATTTTCAGTAATAATAAGCCTAACTATAGCACAAATGAACATGACCTTTGGAATGTACCCTTTATGTTGACAGTTTCAGTATGGATTATCTTCTTCTGGTAGTAGGTTGTAATTAGCTGATTTTTTTGGATAGAAAATACCACTTTTCATCAAGGTGTATCACATTGTATATGCTTTTGAACTTAAGTGTGGTTGAATGCCTTTCAAACCTGAGATGTGAGCATGCATATTCTACTCTTTGCACCTTGTTCTCTTTTCTAAGAATAGTCTTGATAGCATTGCCATGTTTTCGGAGTTTACCTTTCTTTATTAGTCGATGTACGGTGCTCTTGCTAGCATCGCATTGAGTCGCTGCCCTACGACAATTTTTTATGAGTAGCAATGGGATAGCCTTTAACCTGACCTGGTTTTCTGCTTCCCATGTTGATAGGAATCCCGGTGGCAACCTGGTTCTTCACGGATGTTTAAATCCAGGCCACCGTTCTCAGGGCGATGCTCCATTTAGCAGCTGCCTCAGCTGCTTTGCCGTATTCTACATGACCATTTTTGGAAGTCACCATCAAGAATGCGCCACAACATTGCGCTCATCGTTCGTCAGATTCTTCTCCCTCATTTCCCGACAAATTTTACCAAAAAATCAACCCCAAAAAATCTCGATGATGATGAACCTGAGAGCTTGGTTAATCTGGAAGAAAATTTTGAGAAGAAGATGATGAAGAAATGAGTTCAGAGCTGTTGTACTTATAGAATTAATGAGATATTTGTAGGTAGGTGTAGATTTTTAGGTAGAAAATACTTGTATTTTCGGTTTCCCTCCTACTTTTCCCTCTTTTTTTTTATATGCAGAACAGGTTCTAGAGGGAAGGTTTTTCCCGTAATCACATTTTAGTTTCTGCAAAAAAAAACGAAAATTTGTTAATGAAGCTGACGTCAGTAGCATTGTAACTGAAGTCAGCGCCCTCAAAAAATCAGACAACCCCCCACATGTGTTCCACATCAGCTTTTCTTAAAATTTGGTCCAAAAGTAATTCTGCAATTACTAACGGGACAGGAATTATATATTACAAATGTCAAAATATTATACCTTTAGAATAACTTGACTGAAAAATACAGTATGTATCTTGAAATAAAATAGACTAAAAAATACAAGTGTCTTGTTCTTCTAAGTTGATTTTTCAGTGATTTGTATTGAATTAAACTAAACAAAAATTAAATACCATAACAAAATTTAAAATTAAACAAATATTATTTTCAAAAAAATCTTTTCAAATTCAACTGAAATGCAAATAAATTGAAGAAAAATGGCCTAAAACTACTATATCAAAGATGGCCTAAAACTACTAATCAAGTGATCAAAACACAAGTCATATTGCGGGTCCAGAACAACTTCAATAATTTGGTCAAACCCTTACCAAAAGGCCGAGGATAGCAATAGTTTAATTCATTCATTATGTGCCTATTATATTAGTTAATTAATGAAGTGTGCCCCATCTTTGTTTTCTTTAATCTCCCTATCTTAAGGTTCTTTGGTTAGTTGTATGTATAGAAGAAGAAGAAGAAGATAAACAAGTTCTCAAAAGGTCCAGCAAATCTTGAAGTTAATGAGGATTTTGTTTTGGCATTATCAGTATATACCTACCTAAATTTGGGATTCATTCCCAACATATTTTTATCTTGCATGAAACATAATAAAAGCATTTAAGAACAAAAGGATTATATAAATATAAAGGTGATGTGGTGAACACCTTTATAATCCGTGGTAATTTTTTTTAAAGTTGTACTTCAATTTTTTATTATCATACAAATTGCTCTTCGGAGTTGGTCTGAGGAAATAAATTTAGTCGATCAAACTAGTAGGATTTCGATTGGAGTAATGTTTATGTAATTTATTCCGAGTGCTTACTTGATATGGTGTTTTCTCTGCTATTACCAAGGTTCGTTATAACTTTATCCTAACCTTTTGAATCGTGGATCGTGTTCTCGTCCGTGTTCGATCGCCTCACTCTTGTTCACCGATCTTGTCATCATATACATGTATTTTTTTAAATCTCCAAGTCATAGAGCAGGTGGAGGAATTTGTGGGTGTTAAACCCTAATAACAAATTATGGAATCCACCAGAAGATAAAATCTCAAAGATTGATTAATTTCAACAAAATAAGATGTGTGTTGAATATTGAGAGCATCCACAATGGTACCTCCTTAAACCTATTTTTTTTTAATAAACAACACTCCTTATTTAAGGAGTACCATTGTGGATTTTTAAGAACCACTCCTCAATAAGGAGCTGCTCCTTAGTTAAGGAGTTGGTACCTCTTTCTTTGTGCAAATACCAACCAATCAATGAATGTCATTTAGCATGGTTTGTTTTATATTTTTTATTAATTATAATTTAAAATAAGTTCCTAAGAAGTGCTCCTTAGATCCACTACCATTGTTGGTAGTTTATTTTTATCTAGTTTTTATCAAATTTTATGATGTGACACTTGAGAAGTGTTCTTTAAGTCCACTACCATTGTGAATGCTCCGAACATCAAATTTGTGTTGAAATTGTCAAATCTTTGTGATGGTCGATATTTTCTCAACTCCTATAAAATAATTAAAATAAATTAAACTGCATATATGTTAAAAACACCTGATCCAAGCATATCTTTATCAAACTAAAAGTAACTAAAAGTGTGACTGAGATGTGACCATTGCGAATTCTAAAATCGGTTGAAAACAGCTGGGGAAAAAACAGTAAAGATGGATTACTCCTCCGCCCAGGTTAAATTGCACAGTTCACTTTATGTCACTAATTACTGTTCAACTTTAATTGCATATTGGATTAGATATATAAGCAATAATATTATCGTATGTGATATTGTTAGATTTGTCATAACAAGTAGTTTCTCAAAAGTAACTTTTTGTTTACCGTTATTATACGTAGTTAAATATATTGACGATTAAACAAGTTTTTTGATGAGCGTGAAATTTTTTTATACAATTTAACCTGGAACAGAGGGAGTAATCAAGTTGAAGCCTATAGTTGGGATAGGACTAGGGTTGGAGACTTCTTAAATGGGCTGTATACCGTTGGCACAACATGCATGTTCCGCCGTTTGTTCTCTTGTTAATTGTCCATTTCACAACTCTCAATTTATTTTCACACACACCTTTTTTTCTTTTTTCAGTTTCCAGTTGTGTTAAGGGTTTATTTTTTTCAGTTTCCAGTTATTTTCACACACACCTGTTTCTTCTCTCTTGTAGTATCCATACATTCAGATCCCGTTCTTTCGAATTGATTTTCTACTTAATTAAATTAAATATAATTAATTAAAAGAACAATAATTTAAAATAGAGTCCGTCTCTTGAAAGACGGTCTTTCTATAAGCCATGAAAAGACCAAGGTTTAAAGTGCAAATTAGAAGAAATGAAAATAAAAATTTTGGGTTGCATGGATTGAGTTATAAATTGTATAACTACTAAACGTTACATAATATTTTTTTTAATATTGCAACTAAGACTTTTTACCTTTTATTATTCTAATTAAACCTCATCTTTCCATAAACTTATGTAAAGACGGTTTTCCCAAGATTTTACCTTTAAAATTTTACTTAATTGAATTGTAAGTAAAAAATAATACTATTTACTCCCTCCATTTTATTATATTTAACACACTTTTATTTTTAATTCATTACAGGGTAAAATGAATTTATATGCCCGAATTATTTGTTTAGTGCATATACATCCCCTCTTAATTTTTTTTAAAATTGCACATATATCCCTCATACTTTTTTAAAAGTGCACACACACCCCTATATCTGAAGACCTGTGTTTGAAAAACTAAGATGTATATGTGCATTAAACAAGAATTTGGGGTATATGTTCACTTTCAAAAAACTAAGGTGCAGTAAACAAGAAATTGGGGGAATAAAAACACTTTACTCTTTATTATGTATTGATACACTTATTTTTTCTGGTAACATTCCTTTCATATTATCCATTCATTATGTTTTATTTTTCTAAATTTAATTTCATCAAAAGTCCAAATTGGTAAAAAGTATAATGAGAAATAGAGAAAAACACAGAGAGTAAATAGTTTTGATTATTCTAAGCAAACATGACCAACTTGTCATCAAAATCTACTGCAATATATGGATCCAGTTGAAGATCCAAACTCAGAGATTCTAGTATTTATTATATTCTGTGAATCACAGCATGTAGCCAAACAGTTCTTTAAATGCTTAACAATAATTCCTTCCAGTATCTAAAACAGATTTGTGCAGTTGATAATAATACAACTTACTCTAATTGAGTGTTGATTGGCACATTAGTTAAGTCTAATCTAACAATGACATTATTTGGTTCCTAAATCAGACTTGTGTATGAACAAGTAGCCAGCCTGAGATGCAGACTTTTAACTAGCTAGCAAGCTAGTCGTCTGTTGTATGTGATGGACTCATTTTAATTGCATGATTACTTGATTAGCTAACGTGGTAGCTAAATTGATGCGATTAAATTTATGGAAAAATACACTTCTAATCGTATCTTTTGTATGAAAGTGTCAACATAACCCTACGGAAAGTGCCGAGTCAACCCTAATTTATTGACTAATTGTACAGTTATATCCTTTTGTACCATCTCCAGCGTTGACTGAAGGAAATCAGACGTTGGCCGAAATTGAAAAGCCTAAAATACCTGAGCTCGAAGCAGCAAATTTGATGCCTATTTTACCCCCGATAACGTGACACGTGTTTGGATGAAAAACTGTTATATTTCAAACCAAAACCCATTTTCTTCTTCTTCACATCCCCAATAGCCTGTTCCCCCCACCTCGTTTTTCCCTCCTCCTTCGTCATCTCTCTCGATAAGTAGGCTCAGTTCATTCGTCGAGCACGATCCTAGAGAACCCGATTTAATTGATTAGGTTCATGTTAGGAACCCTAGTTTCGAATGGGAGGAAATTTAATTTATGAAATTCTAGATATTTATTTTCGGCAATGTGTTAAAGTACGGTTTTATACGGATTTGGTTTTTGAAATATTTTAATTTGTTGGAAAATGTGAAGAATGGATTCATCGAGGTGCAGTGTCATCCCCAGCCCCGACGTTCAAAGAAGGGTAATAAAGATGGATTATGCGAATGAGGTTGAAACCATTTGGTTGTTCCTAATCAAGGTATAATTGCATCCGCAAACAATTGTCCGACGATTGTTAGGGCCTGAAGACAATGAATTTAGTATTGTTGGATGCAAGCATGTCAGGATTGTTGCTGTGGTTCATCCTACTCGGTAAGTGCTAGTCGTGGCCGACTTGTCAAGTGTAGTGCCCTTTAGTGTATGTTGTCGACAAAGTTATTTTGTTGTGATGTGATGAATTTGAATATGCTTTATGTTATTTAGTTGGTTAATGCAGTTGATTTTGTTACTCGATTCAATCATTTGGAAAAGAAATTCAATGTATTCCATCTAAGAAGTTATACTTGTTTAAAGAATGTTATGAAAATAGTATTGATCTAACCTTTATGTTTTGTAATCAAGTGCTAATATAAAAGTTTGTGTAGTGTTGATGTAACTTGGAAACAGTTGGTGTTTTATTTACTAGTTTGGTTTAAATAAGTATAAATAATTTAGTATGTTACTGCACGTGTCAGAGATTTATTGGTGTATTGGTTATTACTTTTACTTATGCTTAACTGTAAGTTAAGGCTCCTTGACCAGCTGGGGATGCCTGTACAGCTTGCAGCCTAAACATTAAAGTAACAAAATAGTGATGGCTAACCACTGATAACTGAGTATTAGTCCAACGTTTAAAATCATTAGGATCGTCAAATCCGGAGGCAACTTAAAGAAAGTGTTTGGCTAACTTTTTCCTTGTCCCTGAATGGAGAGGATAAGGACATGTAAAATGGTAAAACCGCCCCGAGCCCACTTTTGCTATTTTAATTTATTAAATAATTAATTTCTCTCTTTCACTTCGACAACTGAAATCGCAATAAAATCACTTCATTTTTCTTTCCAAAGTAGTTGAAATCACTTTGAAACCACTCAATGGACTCCATTTTATTTTCTCTATCCTACTCATTAATTTATCTTTAATATTTAATTTAAATAAATTACGTAACAAAATAAATTAAAATGTGAATTTTAATAAAACACTTGTAATTTTTAAATTGAAATTCATTTTTAAAATTTTAAAATTTAAAATTAATTTCAACTTTGAAAAATTATTTTATTAACCAGAATTAAAAAAAATAATATGTATTTTTTTAAAGAATGTAATTTTGATTTTTAAAAAGAACCAAAATTTGATTTAGATTTTGAAAACTCCAGTTTTTTTTCATATAAAAAATTGGTTGGGACACGTGGCACCACTTGATTGGGACACGTGGCACCACTTGATTGGGACACGTGGCACCACTTGATTGGGCCACGTGTCCCAATTAGGGTTTTAAAAAATTTAAAAAAGAGGGGAGTATCGTGGCCAAATCATAAGGTGTCACGTGACACCCTTGATAAAAAAAAGAAACGGAGTGGAAGCATGGGCCATGGCGCACATGGGAAGCGTTGAAACAAACGCTGGGTGCGAGCTCAGCTAACCCAGCAGAAGGAGCGGGCTCATTCAATGCAGCCTGCTCCGAGCCCCATTGTAGAGGTTTTCTGTCTCGGTTTGAAAGTGAGCCCGTTCCGAACCCCACTTTACATGCCCTAATGAGTGAATATAGGCACACCGTTCCATTTTTTCTTCTTTGAATGTTGATAAAATTGGGAAATGACATACCATTTGAAAGCTCTTTTCCATTGGCATTTGCTTCCCTTGCTTGTGTGAATAATGCAATTCATATACTCTATCTGTCCCAGCATATTTGGTACATACACTTTTAACTCGATATTTTATGCAAACTGATATGATGAAGAATAATTGTGAAAAAATAGGGACGTTTTAAGAAAACAGTGGGCTCAATAAAATTTTTGTTGAAGTTAAAAGAGAATATTGTAGAAATTTTACAACATATTTTTTACCATTTTTGGTAAGAATTAAAACGTGTCATTTTATGTGGGACAAACGAAAATAAAGAGCTAGCCAATTATTCCCAAACGAATGGAGTATTCTCTTTGACCTTTGCCAGTTGATTCGAAAAATCTGATCATTAATATATTTCATGAAGTATAATGAAAACTTATGAAAAGTTGATATTTTAAAAATATGTGTTACAGTGAATCTAACAGGATATCATACGATAATATTTGTGTACACCAATTTAATTTTTATGTCAAATCTAAACAGTTCAAAGTTGAATCTGCTTGACACCTGGGATTCGAAAGTCTAGTATCGCACAGACTACGCTAGACTTGGATCAATTTTGAGAGCGTGTAAGAAGTTATATTTTTAATTGGACTTGTCTTTTTGTTCAAAAAAATGTTTATTAACAAAACACGCCCGGAGTATTGCAATTGACTTCTTGATTAGATGAAAAAATCAGTTTCCTATGAACATGAAAAAACAATGAAAGAAATTTCTAATCATCAATTTATCAATTTATAATAGGGGAGTTTTGAGAAGTATAAGATACACATACTCCTATTCGTATTGTGTGTGCATTTTGAATGATGGCAATCATAGCAATGCCTTACACCTTGTGTGTTAATGAAGTAAAAAACATTAAATAAGATATTTTGAACACTATCATCACCACCTATCGTTATTTAATTATTCTGCTGGATATGGATTGAAACGAATGTTGGCCTTAGTATGCCTTCGTGCAAACGAACAACTATCATCCATTCGGCCATTTGTAATTTGTTACTCCCTCCGTCCCAATTCAAACTGCACGAAATCATTTTCACGCTAATCAAGAAACTTATCTAATCGTTAATACGATTAAATACGTATAATAACGGCAAACAAAAAGTTACTTTTGAGAAACTACTTGTTATGACGAATTCAACAATATCACACACGATAATATTATTGTTTATATATCTACTCAAATATGCGGTTAAACTTTGATAGAGAATAATACCAAATAGTAAGTGTGCAGGTTGAAATGAGACGGAGTAACAATATTCAACTAAAATGACCCCATTTCTGGGCTGCCATCAATTTCAAAAATTCGAATAGCCCATTTCTAAGAGGTGAATCATCGATCATTGCCCAGAGGTGATGGGGGGAAAGAAAGTTGTAATCAGTTCATAATTTGACAATGGCATAGTGCGCTGCAAAGCTTTGCCAGGATCTTCAAGGTGAAGTCTTCTTCTTATCACTGTTACTAAAGACCAATTCAACGTTGAAAGGCACCCTTACCAGGAGACCAATCAAAAAAAGCACATATTCCGTGTTCGTTGTTTAATTTAGCTTTTGAAAGTCAACTGCATAAATGTTAACTCTGACATTTAACTTCGAACGAGAGTGAACATGTTTCTTTTTTACTTAATAAATTTACGAGAGAGATCAAATCTCTTTAAAAAGGTAATTTATAAATTTCGTTTAAATTGAATCCTTAACGTGACTTCGACTTTAACGACCACTAAACTTGGCAAAAGGGGGTTGTTGAGGAAAATAATTAAGTGTTTTATAGAATAGTAATAAAAAGTGAATAAATGAGAAATAAATTTAGGTACTTTATACATAAGTAAGAAACACAGTTTAGCAATACTTTTGAATAACTATCATCCTTCCCATGCATATTTATCTAAAAAAATCATCCTTTTCCTATTGACCCTACAGAAAACAACTAAACATGGGTTCCATTTACTCATGAGTCAGGATTAAACATTTAAAAAAATAATCTCAAATTCATCATAAACAATACCATCCAAATATATTTCAAAATGATACTCATGAGTCATGATTAAACATTTAAAATAATCTCAAGTCTATCATAAACAATACTATCCAAAAATATAATTCAAAATGATACTCATGTGTTTACTTATTTGTGACACACTTTTGATTCTTATTTTTAAAATTTTAGTTTGCATTTTGCCGTTCTATAATTCTAATTCAACCCCGTCCTTTTCATATGTCTATAGAAACACGGTTTTTACCAAGAGTTTGCTAAATACCGTTTTAAAAAAGGAAATGAAAAGTCTTGAAAAATACCTTTTTTCCATAGGTACATGAAAATATGGGGTTGAATTAGAAATATAGAAATGTAAAATATTTTAGTTGCAATATTAAAAATTTATTATGCAACGTGCATTAGTTATAAGTTTATTACCCGATTAATGCAATTTGGAAAT